>JAGDQP010002261.1:60354-107387 GCA_022664845.1 Lepisma saccharinum
TATATATATATATATATATTAATTATTACTTTTTGAAAATCTAACTAACATTGGAACATGTATGACTAAAATAATCTCTGACTCGGTCGATTTTAGTTACAAATATTTCTTATTTAAAAATGGCAATAAATAATATTGCAGTAGTTATCTTCGTGCTTATATACTCTAATGTTCTGGTGAAGTCTATTCACATTTTTTTGTGTTTGTAAAGTCAGTTACATTGGTAATATTACGTCATTTTATTTTGGATTTATTACATCTTTTCATATTCTAAAAAATATAACAAATACCAAGAGTATAAGGCATATAACACGGAGCTAGTAATATTCACTATTCACGAAATTCAGTGCAGAAGCTGTAAACAACCAAAGCAATGTTTTCCTTCTGTTTTGTTCATAATTAGAAGTGAAAAGCTAGTTTCATCTCCTTATTCTTTTACTTCTTTATTTTTTTCTTTCCGTGTCTCCTTTTTCGTAAGCATCAATTAACGCAATAGACCGCCTATGTAGACTTCCTCGATTGCTTTATATAGAAATGTGTATTCTGCAGGCAAAATTTACTGAAAGCAGACCTTAACAATTCTACTTCAAAGAGACACAAAATGAGATAGAAAAGTAAGATTTAACCAATGGTATAAACATACCAATATCCCCGCTCATATCTTCTCAGATGTCAGAAATCACACTAGTTTCAAAAACATGGGATAGATCAAACCTAAATAAAAGTAAAATAATGGTTTCGGTACAAACTATACTGCAGCAAGCATCAAAATTGGTAGAAAATGCAGAAGAGCTTAAACTACTCTGATACGAGTATTTTAAACGAAGATAAGAGGAAAAATATAGATGAGAATAGTAATGACGGAAACGCCATTAACAAAGAAGAAAAATATTTTATGTTGACCAATGAATAATGAGTTCAGAAAGAAGTTTGCTTAAATGTTTTGTATGGAATGGAAATCTCAAAATCTACAAAACAGTAATGAAAAAAAGACTGAAAGCTTGTAAAATACAGACGTAGGCGAAGATGTAAATATTGAAAACAATCATACTGTGTATGTGGTATAGAAAGCAATGTAGAGTGTAGGTTAGAAAAACTACACAAGCTACATTATAGTGGAGATAACAAAACAGATTAGGGCAATATTTATATTTAAATTATGCGATTGAAAGTATGGCTGAAGAGAGAGGAGGAAGATGAAAACGGATGCAACTCATAGACACAAATCTTATAATACAAATAATAAGAACTGAAATGTGGAAGACTGGGAGAAATGAAAAGATAGATAGTTAGATTGATAGATGGAAAGAAAGAAAGAAACATTGATAATAACATCTCAAATATACTGATATTTAACTACAAATCCAATTTTCCTGCGTCTTTTCCAGAGAAAACTGAGGATGGAACTGATTAATGCAATACCATTTGTACAATGTTGTGATCCAAACTAAAATAGCAACAAATCTACCAAAGCTTAATACTAAAATGTTTTTAAATAATTTTAAAATACCCCAAACTTCCCAAAACGAACGATGGCATGTAAGTATAGTTTTGACACTTTTTTCCGAATTTCGTGTAAGTTGGGTTGCAGACCAGTAGGCGAACTTAGATGTGTTGTAAGATTATATAGTACTTTGTGCTTTCTGTCTCGTGCGTTAAAGGAGCATTATTCAGGTGAAATAATAATAATACATAATTTCAACTTAGGACAATATATGAACATAATTTTCCATGTATATTTTAGATATAGATATTTAATACACAAGTAAGGAATTACAATTGAAAGATTTTATAGTAACTTACATGCTTTTCAGTAAATTATTTCATCTCCATGCCGGATTATATGAGTCATATTTCTAGATAGGGAGACTGGGGATAGTTGCAACAGCGGTTAGTAATTTCTACAGAAGTAGGATCATAGAGAATATATCGGAACTGTGTTGTTGTATGAGATTTTGTAATTTTCAGGAGGAATAAGGTATTAAACAACTATAATATGCAATGTTTTTATTTCTACAGAACTGCTTAAAATGGCGACCGTGTAGAAAAGCATAACAACATATGCTACTGGGGAAAGTTGAAACAGTAAGGTATGCGGCAAGTGGTAACACCGTCGCCAAAATAATTTCTTATACGTTCTATCTTCACTACTTAAACTTATAATTAAAACACTCAAAATTGCATGATAGTAAGTTGTTGACGAAATAAGATATTGCTGAAGTTTAATAGTGCTATGATACGATAGTGAGCTGCCAATAGTGGATTCTGATCAGCTGATGGATGCTTTTGTTTTGTCAGAAGAAAAGTGACTGTCATTGTTAAAAATATAGCTCTGGTAGCCTGGCGACTTAATAGAAGAAAGCCGCTGAAATCTCCAGTGTTAATTCTACAAAACTCCAAAGATTTTTCGGACTTCATCTCAAGAAAATTTATACAGAAGTGTTCTATAGTACAACAGTGTTTTATATGTTATATATAATAGTTTTACATTGCGAAATTCAAAATCAGCAGTGATAAATACATCTACTGTAACGGTGACAAGAGAGTATAGAGTGACTGACGACTATGGCGGACAGAAACCATAGCAACTGATAAATAACTGACCTTAAAATGACAAACTAAGATGAACGATAGCTGACCTATGTATGGATGATGCATTGAATTTGCTGAAATTACTATGATTTTGGTATATGTTTTTTGGTCAGTATGGATTTATTGGATTTGTTTCTCTTGCGTACTAAAATATTTTAAATGATTATCGGTTTATACTAAGTTGGTTTACTTCAGAACTATGTTCACTTACTTTGTGTACGGAATCATCTAATGGATTTTCTTGCATGAACGATTTTACAGCTGAAATGATACGTTTAATACGATACTATGGATAATGGAATTTTATTCTACAAATTTGTGTGATGGAATTTAAAATAATTTTCTTGCAGATTGCAAAGATGGAAGGATACTGAACTTTGTTATGTTACATCGCAATGTTATGCTTTCATGTGATACTAATATTTTCTATGCATGTTACTTTGCATGTTTCTTTTTGTTTGTTTGTTTGTTTTACAGATACAAAGGAACTACATGTCATGTTTTAGTTTCACAGCAAATTAATGGCGTCGTGGTGTTATTATGGTGCTATGTGCTTTTTGTTCTTTTAATGTCACCAAATCTAAAGAACTTCTATACTGACTTTATTGTTTTTTAATCATAAAGAATTACTGAGAACTTGAGTCTCGTATGACATCACGTATCCTTTTCTTACTTTATGCAAGGTATGCGCAAGGTGCAAAGCTTCTGTTGTTATTTTTTTTACATGCATGTGAATTACTTTCTCTTTTCAGGTTGTTCTAAGGCCTTCCATGATTTTTTTTGTTTGTTTCTTCGCTGAATGGAGGGCGAAAGCTATAATATGACAGTGACTTTTTAAGTTATGATTTAGGTATTTTGGTGACTACTACAAACTGGGGCTGGCAATAGTGGATTCTGATCAACTGATGGATGCTTTTGTTTTGTCAGAAGAAAAGTTATTGCCATTGTTAAAAATATATCTTCAGGATTTAACACTATATCAGTGATGGGATTTTCTAGTATGACTTAATAATATTGTACAGGTCCAGATGTGCTTGGAGGCTGCTGGGAATTGGAGTTTATACAGTACAAGTTAAGTATATTCTTGTATGCTTGTGGTTGAAATGCCAATGTGTACTACAAGACAACATTTGAATTCAACTCTGACGCAATTGAACCTTCATTTTACTTGTATTCTGATGTTATGGTCAGTGATTACGTTATAAATAAACCTGAATTGGTTTAGGAAGGTGCTGCATATGATTTCTTACGATAATCGCTATTTTACTTTACGTTCAAGGCTACACTTTGGATACTACCCAGAAAAGGTTACATCGGTCACTTTATATTAGTATAGATAATATTAGACCAGAATCTTTTATAATGGCCAAAGATCGCATTACCGCCTAGTAAATAAAACAAAAAATTAGTGCGGTTTTCACAGGGTAGTTGTTGTTTTTTAAATAAATCACTACCATCCATCGGAACAGCCCGAAGCAAATAATTATGTTTGTCATTTTATGGATATCTATCTCGTTATCTGCTTCCAAGTATTTGCTGTAAGTCGCACAAGTTCGCCTTATAGGAGAATTTAATATAGAATTTATTCTTGCCATGCGACAGAAGAGAAAATCGTAGGTGGGAATATATGTTCTACGTAGAATGACAATCATATTAATGGTTGCGATTAAATCTGTACAATCAACTCTGTTATTAGTGACGAAGAAACAAAATTTGAATAAAATCTCATTTGTTTGTACCTTATGAATCTAAAAGAATAATTTAATGGCCTGAATTGAGGACATTGTCGGAAGACGGTCCCATAGACCTATGTGCCCCTTTTCCGGAAATCGCTTTAAACGATCCGCCATGTTCTTTTCTACATGTACTGCAAATTTCAAGTCAATATCTCTATTCGTTAGCTTGGCAGAAAGAAATATGTTGAAAAGTTTTCGCAAGTGAAAACTGTCGTCTTGCTTTCGGACCCTGCTGGCGGACAAATCCTCAACTCGACAATGATCAAGTTTTGTTCATGGTTCAGCAATGTGTTTTATGTAGAACTTCTTCACATTTACACAGTGCGACAGAAAGACTGGTCTAGTCAGATCACACATAAGAACAAGTGAATTAGCCCGTCACCGGAAAAAATACATTCTTTACGATTCAATGTGAATGGGAGAAATTAGTGCCATAGCTTGAACTGTGTTTAAAATGTTTTTAGGAAGCCCTTTAATTCCAAGATTGCGCATTTTCAAAATATTGCAATATTTTCCTAAACTACTCTTGATAATACACCTTTATGCCAAATTTCGTATTTCAAGAGCAAACTGCGTTGGAAATGTTTTCTGGGGCCATTTTTCAATCTCAAGAACGAAGAGATTATAGAATATTTGCAAAAGGCAATTAAAAAAAACTATTGTTATTGTCATTTTCAATGTTCTTTTTGTATTAAATACTGTGCTTGGAATTGTGTGTGCTTCTTTATTCAACCTAATCACCATGAAATCTGATTGGCGGAAGAAGGATCGATACATAACATGCATTCACAATTTTCAAAATATTTTCATGCAAAATTTGTATTTTGTCAGGTTAGTTAACAGTTTTCAAACCTGATTCTATGCTCTTTATACTAGTGTCATTGACATAAATATTGTTTCAAAAATTTCTGGGTAACATTCAACTTAAATCTTTACCAGCTGTTTACCGAAAATGCGTTTTTGTTCTATGTGCCCTTCTTCCGGCAATGTCCTCAATTTTTCTTGAATACTTACTGCATTTTGCGTTAAGTATTATAGGGTCATATTCCAACAAAGATCTTTAAAATATAACAACTTTAGCATCTGCGGATTATTTTCATCCTTTCCCAATCTCATTATTAATCCTAAGTTTCTCATACGTTTTATTTTCCATGGTTACAATGTGCATACTCAAAGTTAAATGAGGATCAAATATTATATTTTCTGAATTTCGATTATTTAACTGAATCCCCGAAACTTATTATTTAACTGAAATTACACTTACTTTTACGCTTAGTGAAAGAAACAGTTTTGCATTTGTAATAATAAGACTATTTCTCACACATACATTACATGTTATCAACATTATTGAAGTCCTACTGTAGATTTTACATACATCAAGGAACGAAATTTCCAAATATATTTCCAGATCATCAGTAAACAAGTCTCTTTTACAGTTTATAATCAGTTTGGTAAGTCATTAATAAATATTAGAAATCAAAGAAGTCTTAACTTTGATACTTGAGGAACACCTGCATTATTTTCAAATAAAATCTAAAAAGATGTTTTCGAATTTATGGTCTTTATAACATCTGAAGAGTACAAGTCGTCAAATCTTCCAATCTACTCAATGCGTAGGAGTAAGGCACAAAAGAAACCTTGATTTTATTAGAAAGTATTATTCAGGATTTACTGGGATGATTAATGGAAGCTAAACGATACATCATCTGGATGAATAAAACAACGGCCTGCAAGCTTCGTTCAAAGCAGCACTTATTCTGTCAAATTTTCAGTGTTTTTAGCAAACTCTAATTACTAAATGTATTTCATGGAAAAGTTGAAAAATGCTTTGTCTCAAATAAGTGTTTCATATAACACTATCTCGTTTTCGGGACGGGCGTAAGCCTTAATGCTGTTACCGCCCATAAAATTTATTTTATCTTATCTTAACTATCTCGTTTTCTTGCACTTCAGTTGATCGAATTTGCATTCTTGTGTTTATATTGGCTACAGTAATTGAAGTTACATGATGTTTACAAACAGCAATATCAGAAAAGTTATGCGTTATCAGTGTTACGAAATATATTTATCCATTTTGGCAGCTAAAACATGTTTAAATACAAACCATTTCTAAAGAAGAATTCTTATAAGTTCGCGTTTGCAAAGTGTGTAGAATTTGATGTTTTTCTGCAAGGAGAACATTACAGCTTTAGTGTCTTAAATTTGTTTCGATAATATAAATTTCTGTCTCTCTATCTTCAAAAATATTATATTTAAAATAACAATTATCATGTTAAGTCTGTGTTAGTTTATTTAAGGTAAAATTGGAATTGTAGAACATAAGTTTTAAATCAGAAGCATGAAAACTAAAATCGTAACTTTTCATCTGTAAATCTACTTATATTGTTTAAACATAAATACTACCTAAACATTTTTGCAATTACAAGAAACAAATTCAAACTAATGTTATTAAATTAGCAAGATTTACATAATTCAAGACTACTTTAATTAGTTCAAACAGAAACAATATTTGAATGTCTTCTTATTTAAACAAACAGAACTAGTAAATTTTAATTTCATTTAAATTATTCAACATAGTAGCCTATTTTTGAAAACTTTCTGTGATAATTTTACAGTAAAATCAAAATAAGGAATATGTATGTTAATTCGCCAAATAAAGATAATAATTGTTTTAATTACTTTCTTCCGTGGCGAATATTAGTTAACAAAATGTATTAATTGCTAAAAAAAGATCGTAAGTTGTAATGAAAATGCTGATCGCCTGTGATTTCTTTTATATCGTTATTTCTGTTGATAAAATATTCTATTTGGAAGTTGGTAAAAAAAAATGTGTTGTGGACTAATTACGCAACGAATTTCTTTCGTAACCAATGTACAAAAATGTTCTAAATTTACTAAGTATTTCACTGTGAGGTTAAATGTTCGTTAATTTGAAGCAACATTTAAATTAAAATTTTATTAAATTGGTGTTCGAAGAAAGGAAAAAAATATTTTGTTTCGCTATTTTTTTTACCAAAATAATGGATATGCATTGCTGTATTTATAAGAACATATGGTGTAAATTCTATGACTGACTTATAAATCATGAATTTGCCTCACTAGTTCTAAGAGAACAAAGATTTAAAATTTTGACTTTTACTCGAAATGCAACCATTTTGGACCAAGATTTATAATAAATGCGCATGTATTATCACTGTTATCATTCTTAGTGCATTTTGCATGTTTAGTTATGATAAAACGGGAAATATACCACTGTTTAAAGTAAAATTATATTTCTCTAATATAATTTTAAATAATCGCCATTTTATTGTACGAGAACACCACGACACATGCCAAATATTTTGAATAAGATCACTTTGAATTCCCTTCTTATATTATAACAATTGATAACTTATATTGAACAGATAAGCGAAAATAAAAGACAAAATCTGAATATATATGTTCTCATTGAACATAAGTTATTTAATAAAAGAACTGTAGTTTCAAAACTTTCTGGATAAACCACAAATCTTTTAATAATTAATAGACAAATTATTTACACCGAAAACAATTAAAATTTCATTTATTCAGTATGAAGAAATCAATTTATCATAGCCATAGTTACATTTTATTTTCTAAATGAAGAACTACAGTACCGGTGTAATAAATCTAAATCTATGTAATTTCTTACGATAAATACAAAAAAATTCCATTAAAACTTTATTTGTTGCTGCTTGTATAAAATTCGATCAATTTCGTAAAGAATATCTCGAGGAATATCTACATCAACTTTGATAACATTTCTTAAACTGACATGCAGAAAAGAAAATCAATCCTATTCAGTCATTGCATTCTGTGCAATCTCATCATGTTACTTTACTGGTAAATTAATGTGGTACAGGAACAACCTTTCATCTGGAATAACAAGAAACTTTCATTTTCAATTAAAAATATTTCTATGCTACAGTTAATTTGAATTAAATTATTGTAAAATTAATAAATTGAAAGGATACTTAGAAATTGTTGTGAAAGCTTTTCGTTTTAATGTGTCCTCCATTTTGAAAAGAAAATTCATAGAAAATTTGTATTATATTTACCACAAGTTTGATGTATTACTCAACAGTGTTACTGTAAAATCTTTACAAAAAGTGAATTTGCCAAAATGTACTCAAAAATAAATTATAAAATATATAAAATATTGTTTCCACTTCTTATGCGCATTTGAGTTTGGTCATACATTATCATACCAGATATTCATGGTTTCTAAAATATAAAAACTCATTGTAATAGGCATATAAAGTGTAAGCCCATCCCATTTTAAAATCTTTCCGCAGAACATCTGAAATTGTTGCCCACAAAATACTTTAAAATGTAGAGTTCCTATAAAAATCAATATATAGTCATATATTGTCATATGACTGTCATATATTGTACTTGAAGGCTTCAATGAAGTGGAGGCCTACCATAAAATCAAATTTACTATAATTTAAAGTTAATTTTTACAATCTGCATTAAAAACAATGTTTCCACAACAACTATAATATACACGTTCACAATTTAATGTTATATGAGTTTCTCAAGCAACAGAGTATTGTTGAAGTAAAAGGCAAGTGGAAGGCCCATGGCGGATGTTTGCTGCCATGACAAAATTTTAGTGCCGTTTAAATCAAAATTTTAATCATATTCAGAACTTAACCATTTAGGGAAATTATTTAATAGTGAAAATACAAAAATATCTAAACTAGAAGTTGAGGAAAAGACCCTATCATGGAAATTTAAAATGCTAAAATCAACGTAACTGGAAACCAAGGAAAGTTCCAGAAAGAAGACAGCGTACTGATACAATACAAATGACTGTGGACTGTAATATTTAGTCAATTACATATGTGTACTAAAACATATACGATTATTAAAAAATATGATATTATTATATATATATATATATATATATATATATATATATATATATATAGAGAGAGAGAGAGAGAGAGAGAGAGAGAGAGAGAGAGAGTTCATATATGCTAATGAGCTTGTAAACTTATTTTGTATAGCTTGGAGAACTTATTTTTTAAACTATCAGTAGCGGATTTGTTTTTAGCAGATTGATAACATAAATGCATCCGAAACAAGCCTAACAATTGTAATAAAGGCTTAGGATGTAATAAAATGAAACGAAATTCAATGAATGGCTTCATTTGCTAATAAATTTTCATACCAACGCTTTCAGAACGATGAGCAAATGGAGGGAAGCTTTTCATGAGAATATAAGAAACAGAACGGCTCTTCCTAACCGTAGAAGCAGCCAAAATATAGTTCCTCAAGATGTTTTTGTGCATTATCAATGAACAGCTCGTATTTCTATAAAAAGCACCAGAAAATTACATTTAAAAGTTCTGTTCAAATTAACTATTGGTAATATTGGAAAAGTGCAATCTCATCAATTTTACCCATAGTCCTCGATACCGTCAAATAGGTCACCATTACTTCACACACTTTAGTTAATCTCAGAAACACTGTTGTAATTAAAATAGGAAAGGAGCTAGACCCATACTTGAATTCAATACGAAATCAAATTTAATATCAAGATTAAATAAAATGTTCAATATTTTATAAAGACCTTAACATATTCACAGGTATTTGGAGATGCTACTTTTGAAAGAGAACAAGTAGCAACTTTTTAATTTTATTATTTTAAAGGAAATTGAAGATATTACTCAAATTTGTGTAGCATTTTTTGTGAGAGATACTCGAGTAATACCAATATGTACTCTCAATTTTGTCATCTGAGTTGTGCAGTTTATAATTCATTTACTCTCTTTTCATACAAATTCAGGAGCCTACCAAGAAGTGAAGTTATTTAATTATATTTACAATGTAATCAGTAATTCCTCATAAACTATTTTGACAAATGCATATTTCAATGATATAATTTTCATCAGTGTTATTAACTACCTCTCTGTTCCTTTGTTATGTACTCTATATAATTTCGTCCTTGCTATCTGCACTTTTTATATCCAAATAGACTATGCATAACGGTCAGTTTTCGATTTGTTATAAATTACGAAGGGATCCTAAAACTAGTGCTTGCTTGTAAGTTTTCACCTACTACCTGTTTAAGTAGAAATACAAAAGATATTTTCCGTGGTTGGGATGATATTAACCGTGGATGAAATTCTAAGGCACCTTTGATTTATCCCCAGTATCCTCTTCACCTGGCAAATCGAAAACTGATAATATATTCTGCTGAATGAAGGCAAATTTGGTTAAAATATACAAGATAAAATGAATTTTATGGGCGGTTATTAAAATATACAAATATTACTTTTATTTCAAAATTCAAATGAAGAAAATTTTGTCACTTTTCTTCTTGTTAAAAATAATGTAAATTCTCGTGCCGTGAAAAGTTAATTGGAGAGTTAAAAAATAATATTGCAACTGTTAAAACTGCCTTTCAAATATAACTCAACCGCACAAATAAAAAAAAATATGCTTACTACATTGAGGATTGTGTGAAATGTGCATTATTTCCTATTAATGGTTTAATTGCTTAATGCAGTACATGCACTTGTACAATCAAAATTTTACGTTGGCAAAACGTTCAATATTTCCGAACGTTAGATTCAAACAGTTCAAAAATAACTAACAGCTCATGCCATCTATGTACAGAAATTGAAGTTGTCACATACTAACGGCCAGGAAACATGGCAGTCGGTAACTGGTACTGCCAATCATGGCTAGAATCTCCGCCCATTATACAGCCTCAACGGGGTGTTCCTATACAAGGATACACCTACCGATAACTCCGCCCCCTGGTACACTTGACAGTCGACCGTTGTCGTTTGAAATAAAAATGTGCTCCCCCCCTCCTTCTCCTTCCACACACACACACGCACGCACGCCTATATGCACACACATACATTGTCTGGGTTTTCCCTCCCTTCGAGGAGCCTCACATGGCCTCAGCGGCAGACCAACCAGTTGAACCACCTCTGCACGACACAGTGAAAAACATGACTCCACTATCTCGAACCCTTATTTGTGCTCGTCTCACCAATAAATAACAAGATAGCAACTCACTCGACCTCGTTCCGAAAAGCTCTTGTTGGCCGAAGTCTTGAAAACGGGCCATGTCCTCTTCAGGGGCATGTTTAAGGAGGGATTGGAAAAGATCACGCGATGTTTCCTTCGAGGACCTCTTTTTCTCCTTCGTTTTTAAGTTTATTTTAAATTCTTGTGCTCGTTGTGACTTATAGGGAGGACTGTAGACAGCCAAATTGTGAGTAGTCTGCTGCTCCAGACGTCAATGTTTCCTCTCTTAATTGCATAAGCAATGTTTAATTTTTTTTTAAACACGAAATTAGTTGCAATGCACATAACTTGCTTTTTTTTTATATAAAACACCCAAAGTTTCAGCGTTCAAGTATCAGACCATGACTCAGTCAGTCAGTAGCTTTTTAAAAGTCTAAAGGACTTAAAAACTTGTAAACGTACCTGATTTGTTTGTGAAGACGAGATACTTGACGTTGCGTGTTAATTTCTTAAGTTAGTATGACCTGATATTTATAATGTAGGTCTTATGTTTCACTTTAACTTCACCATATTTAATCAAAGAAGGTTTTCCTGTGCTTTATCTGAATTGCCATTATCTAAATAACGCTTGTAACAACTCAGCTCTTTGTTTCCTAAAAATTTTCGAACAATATTATTGCCGAGTAAGATTAAAAATACCTACTAGATTATATCGTGTTTTACGTTGTAATCTCTTTTTTTTTTTATCTTTTGAAATAAACGAATATAAAGCTTGACGTGGGTTAACTTAGTCTTTGGTAGCACAAAGGAAAAGGGTACACCAGTGCAATGTGAAACGTTTGTAACATCGATGAAGTTGCTAGCTGAAATTCCAACGGGAATAGATACAAAAACATTTCATAACTAGTTGATATTTTGTACTAAATAATGCTCCACTGTCGTCTGCAATCTGGTGACACAACATCTCTTCCCCATGGAATTTTTATATTATGGAACGTACATCGGGGGAATTCGAGTCAGGGGGTTCATAAGGTTATTTTAAGGTTTATGTATTTGCATGAAAAGAGTTAACTGAATTTAATGCTTTAGATAGCATTGTGCTGCCACCTTGTAGTCAAGTGAGAAACTATTCTCGGTCTTTGGCAGTGTTGTCATATTCCCGTCGCAATATTATCCTCAAAATACTGGGGAAAAAATACGTTTTTTTTTTTTTTTGTAAAAGTTTTGTGTTCTAAGTTTTCTTTAAAAATTAATGGATTAAAAAAAGTGCCACAAAGATGCAACAAAATTTCCCGGTTTTAAGTTTTTTCCCTCTCGCCTTTTTTGGGGGACAGATTTTTCCGTTTTCCGGGAAATTTTCCTCCACCTGACAACACTGGTCTTTGATAACTTTGCGTCATTCGAGCAGGAAAATCATTGCTGGAGGTTTCTCATTCGTCTACAAGATGTCAGTAAAGTGCTCTCAAAACTGTTGTATTCAGTTCACTCTTTTCATGCTAATATATAATAAACCTTAAAATGACCCGATTTACCCCGTGACCCGAATTTCCCCGGTGTACCATAAATGTACTTCTGTGAAATTTGACATACTTCAGATCGATTTTCACAATTTGTTTTTCGGATTTTCACTATACTTTTCACCTTCACTTCCTATACACACACATCAATGTTCAAATTGACACTTCTTTGCTGTGTTTTCCCACAATATGCACTATGCACTACATCATACGAAAAAGAGGTATAGTCCTATTATAAATTATATTAAAACTTTTAAAATCTCACATTTTCTGAAATGCATTAAAAGGCAGAAAATATAGATATTATTTTCAGTTAAGAAATGACTGAAAAATTAAAAGGTTGGCTTTCGTAATTATTAGAATATATAATTCCTACAAACATGAAATATAATACATAATTATATTCTAATAGGCTATATTCGTTGAAGCACCCCACATTTTAACTTTTTCAGTTAGGCCCTATATAAATCTTAGTTGAAATGATATTTTCTACTTTTTAGTGCATTTAATAATAGCGTGGTTTTGAAAAGTTTATTTTAAGACTGTGCTCAAGAAAAGTAGACCTACTGTAACTAGAATTTTGGGTCCCCATGCAAGGAACTTTTTGAGGCCCTTGTCCTAGGAACCTGCTTGTACGTATCCCACATCCAACTTCAGTAAATTTTTGCCGCATGTAAAAACTACTCGCCAACTGTACAGAACGCTGTTGCCACATTTCTAAAACTAAGATTCTCTCCAGATTGCGTGAGAATTCCCGCCAAATCACAAAATTCCCTCCTTTTTTACCAATTCTGAGAAGTCTAAAAATCGAAATTTTGGGCGATCTCTCTTGTCATTTTGCTGTGTTTGCCATAAAATCATTTTTCATCTACTTATATGTCACCTATAGAGCCAATTTAGACAGCTGGACACCTTCCGCCCCCCCCCCCCACACACACACACATAGAACGCGGAGTTTCGCGGCATTGCAGTTAGACTCTACACACGTTCTTAAGATGATGGTGTATATGATATGCTCATTATTAGGGCAATTAGAATTCATTATGCTTTTCGTTTTCCTATATTATACTTTTTTGTGAAATTATCAGTTCTGCACATCCATCAAGTTCACTGTACTGATGTATACGCCTTCCACTCCTGCCTTGCTGCAACAGTAAACTTCTATCTCTCTAACCTTGGTTGTTTTTTTTTTTTTTTTTTTTTTTTTTGTTTTATGAACCACTAGGTTAGGGTTACCATTCATTCCCGGTTTCCGCGGAGATTCCTCGGATGAAGGTATTTATCCCCGGCTGTTTTTACATTCTTTTCTTTAGTTCACAATGGTTTGTGGTGTCCTTAAATCTTGCAACGTTAATTTAGCCATTCTCCGTCGTCATACAATGATGAAATTTTGCACAGCGACGTAAGTCGGGTGACAATATAATATTCTATTGTTACTGTCATATATTTATATATTTTAAAAACATATTTTAATACTTTTTTAATATTACCCATAGATACTAGGCTGCAACGCTGTGACGTTAGACAGGTTGCAGAACACTAGGATTTTGGTTTTAAAAAAATAATAATAAACTTTTTTAAATACAAACTTTTCTTATAAACAATTCGTACTAAAAAGTAAAAAAAATAATTTTCTTTATGCATGACTAAAAGGAAAAACATGGGGCGCTCTCTCTTATGCAGTCACTTTATAAGTTCTTCAATTAGCGCTCCTCATGCTTTTCTTTTTAGCCATACATAAAGAAATTTATTTTTTTACTTTTTAGTACGAATTGTTTAAGAAAAGTTTGTCTTTAGAAAGTTTTTTTTATTATTTTTTCTCACCGGTTTGAAGAATAAATATCCTTTGAAAAATTTTATTGCTTCATTTAGAAATAAGCGTTCGAAATCGACTTCTGTCTAGAGCTACCAGATGTACTTTTTTAACGGCTCCTAATTTTGTATTCTCTAGTTTTGTCGTTAAACCCTTGATATTGTAGAGGTAATTTATCTTTTGATCTAAAACATTTATAAAATGAAATATAGGAATACGTTATGTTCCCCTTTTATTGATATATTGTGCTGCAACAATAGTAGTACAAGTACATTCATATGAAAAGTGATAAAAATAATATTAGAAGTTATCCTACTTCTCCTCGGAATAACAGTAAAACATACGGTCAGAGTGGACAAGTTGAGGAAAAGAATAACATGTAGAAATTTTCAATCTTTCGTAAATAAGTTTTTATAAAATATATTTTTAAACGTCAACTTTCAAAATTATTTGTATGTTTTGACGATCGGAAAGTGCGTTGAAATAATTTTAAATTTTCGAATTAACCCACTTTATTTTATCGTAAATTTGTATCATTTACTTCCCAAGATATAAGTGCCAAGAAAAGTGATTTAATATGAAAGCATTCCGAATCTCCTACTGAGGAAATGCTCATTCGTCTGTCTGTTTGAAAATATAATATCCACTATGAGTGAGTCACATTTACTTATTTGCTCATGAGTCAAGTATGATGGCAATAATCGAGCAATGTCAATGAAAATTTTCATCTGTTGATGAAAGGTGGAAAATTCCCTAGTCCCTGACTCACAATCAGTTATTTTCTGGTAGGATTTTTTTTTTTTTCATTACTAGTGCAAAGGTTTTAAATTTTTGCATCTGCTAACAATGCTTTGAACTGTCTACTGTCCTACAGGGACTACAGAAGATTGTTTGTCGTAGTGTATTTACTCAACTCGTTTCGGCGTCGAACTATGTAAGTACACTAACTTATCCCCCATTTTCAATGGCAAATAATTGGCATCTGTATAATATAAATTGATCCTAATACCATTTAGGTGTCATGCTTGATGAATCTCCGTCTGTGTCACGCATAAGTTTGTCAAATGTGTATAAAAATAAGTATAATGAATACTATATAGCCAGTCATATAGTTCCTATTGCCTTCGGTCTTTAAACTTTTATTTGACTGAAACCATCAGTATTTCTAGTGAGCACTTGTGAGATTTAACATGGTTGGGTAAATTATCTATGAAAAGGTATAAAGTTGGTCTACATACAGTGAATTCCGAAGGTAAAAATTCAGAAGTGATCTAGACTTGATGTCATGTAACGTTCAGTTTAATTCAACAGTTAATCTCGAACTATGGATGAACCTGAGATGAGGTTATTAGACTTTGGTTACCTCCATCCGACCTCCTTGTCTATATAGTCGCTGCTTACGTGAGACACTAGGTATGTTTTGCTCATATCCTAACTGATATTTTCCCTTTGTTTTTCTTCAGCTACACTAGGTGAATATTGAGATGGTACCTTAAAATGAAGGCAGGATCGCCACTAGCTCCTATCCTTTTTCACATACGTTGTAAGAAAGTAATGAATGAAAAATGCTGTAAAGAAATGTAGAAAATTCTAAGGACTAACCAAAGGCATTAGTTCGTGAAACTTGAAGACCAAAACCAGAAATCACATAAAGCATAGCAGTCAGAGTTTACATTAAAATTGTATGAAGCAGTATATTTTCTGTTCGTTAATTGGCTTCAGTATTTTCTTCGAGTTTCGATTACTCCATCACTTTCTCTTGTTTCATTTGAGATAATCTGAAACGATTATTTTGTTGACTTGATCCATGACAAGAACTACGTCAAAGATAGTTGATGATTTTAGCTAACGAGCAAATCATCTGAAAGCCACAGGAAACGAACTTACTTTGTCCATTTTTGGCGAAATTGAGATGGCCTTTTTAACAAGTTATCATGTATGAAGATAGCATGTCTGGTCCATCTGCTACAAGTAAATCTTTATGTGATGTACTGGTATACGCAATTTTAATTCTCAACTTTTAAAACGCTGTCCAGTAAAATCAATAAAATGGACCAAGCACGTTCTTTTCCTGTGGTTTTCATCTGGCAAGTACAAAATAAAGGCCTCCTTCGACATCAACCTGATCACTGTTCTCCACTGGACAGTGTTCATATGATTTACAGTACACAATATTCGCAATATGAGATTAAAAATTATTATTCTCAATCAATATTATTCCGTGTGTGAAAATTTCACACAAAATATTAATGTAATTGTTGAATAGCTATGCAAAATACCCAGGTAATATCAAAGGAACTTCTCTGTAAAACGTCAGTTATGAGGAAATCTTAAGAATGCAATCAGAATTTCTTTTGTTATATTCATACTTAAGAAATAAGTATTCTGCTGAACGAATACGGTATGTTATTTACAAGTAGCTATAAAAATAATGGTTAATATTGTTAACTCAACACGCAAGGCCTCGAGTATTTTTTTTTCTAGTTGTTTCCCTTGCTTTGTAGTTTATTTCTTGCTTTATGATTTAATCTATGAAACATTATTTGAAGGAAACTATTTTTTTGTAAAGTAAAGTAGCACCCCCTTCCACTTTGACTAGAGATTCGCAGATTTCCATCTCCCATCATTACATTAAATCAATCTGCTCACGTTCAGATTCACATAATAGCCCATGATAATTTTACCAGTAGCTTGTCGCTGTGATTCTGAGTGGATTGAATCAAAGTTCTGCTGACTATGACTGATTCGGTGTCTGTCTTTGCAATTTTTTTTTTCACCGTAAACCGTATTTTTCCTGGACTGTGTGCATTGAAATAGAGCAGTCATTTTCGTATGCCATGATGTTTGCAGATTCATTACACAGCTATAACATTATACATTGTGGTAATATATACATCTTTCAGAGTTAATAACATTTCCTACAACATTTTTCTCATATTTTGGCTCTGCTGACATGTACGAGGTAAGGAAGAAAATATATTACCCAACACAGATTACAATCTTTTATTTTATCATAAAATTAAGCAAAAAAGGCTACTCGTGGAGAAAGAGTGATGATATTTTTTTATATTGCCCATCTACGTTCATTGATTAAGGAGATATGGCTCATAAACTAAGTGCTAATGTGAAATCCAAGATGGCGGAATATATTTTCAAAATGGCGGAAAACTCTCAACTGAATTTTAAAAAGTTTTCTGTAGATTCATAAAAACAATGTATAGAACATATTTCAGTACGATTCATTTTTATTTTAAATGTCTAAGTTTGATCAAATTTTGTTGAAATTACACTGTAATAAGTTTAATTTTCAATGAATATTAAGTTTGACAACTTAAACAATTCAAGGTCGTAGATTCCAATAGATTTTTCCCATTGTTGATTCAACATGATAAGGATAAATATTAGCCCCTCAAAAAAAAAAAAAAAAATATATATATATATATGCGTAGCCTGCGTAGCCTAGTCGGTAGCGCGCTCGACTTCAGTGCGAGCGGTCCCGGGTTCGATTCCCGGTGGGGGCTCAAAAATTTCGGTGTTTACCCAGCATCGTGAGGACAATTGGGGAGCTGCTGTGAATAAAATACAGTGGCGATCACAGTGAGAGCTTCGGCTCTCCTCTCCCAACCCGTCTGGTCAGCGTGGGAGCAGTAGACCAACTCCTCCCTTCGGGGAGAGGCCTCATCCAGTAGTGGATTGATTATGGCTGTGATTTATATATATATATATATATATATGCAAAGTTTTGAAAAGGCCTAAAAGATTCTAAGAGTAAACCCCTAATATCTCTTACAATGTAACCTTTTTCGAAACCTGTGTTTGGCAAGGTTGCTAAACTGAATACTTTTATTCACAAAGAGTGATTATGTGTACGTGGAAGATCTCAAACTTCGAGGTGAAACCAATTTACTGTAATACATTTTTACCGTCGTTGAAAAATTTCGCGGCAGGGATTTCATTTACAATATTTGAAAGGTAGTGCATATTGCTGTCCTGCATATAGTAAAGTAATGAAATTTCATAAATTCATTTATTTTTCTGAGAAAATTGACACTTTTGAGTAACTAATCATTATGATAGATACAGAAATTACTTTCTAAGTTACTACTTTGACAGTCTGACTAGACGCCGATACGTTAATCTTCACTTTATAGAAATGAGTGGTTGAAAATGTGGTGAATATAGAAACATGGAGAAACAGGCAACAGTTAATTTCATCTGCCAAAATAACTTGCAAATTATTGTCTTGAGGAAGACAAGAAAATATGGACATCTTGTCCAATAAAATGTTAAACAGCACTCCTGTAAATTTCAAGTTTGTGTCAGCCACTTTCTGTTACTTACTTGGCAAGCTCTTTTAGTGTTTATAAATGTTAAGCATTAAGAGAAGCCAGAAACTTCACCTGCTTGCATTCTCTGTCCATAAATAAACCTAATAAGTGTATAAATTGTTTAAAGTGTCTTCATTTTGTTCTGAGGCTCTCTTTTAGTAATGCAGGGAAAATGTCTGTGTTCATGCCACACATGTCAAGAAAGCAAAAACAGACTCTGAACGGTTTTATTTTTATTTATTTATTTTTGAAATTGGTATCTAAATTTTTCTCAACTTCAACGGCATTAGGCTTTCTTAATGCTTATAAGATAAAGATAAAATGAAGTGTATGGGCGGTAACAGCACTATGGCTTACGCCCGTCCCGTCTTAATGTTTATGAATAGACAAACATTAATGGATGCCACAAGGTAGACAGAGATGGCAACTTAGAAATTCAACAACTCAGCACACACATCAGTACATTTTCAATTTCTGTAAAGAGCGCAAAAACACATCAGAATGCTATGAATTTATATTATATTTTAGTTTTTAATAATACGAGACTTTCATGTCAGAGAAAGCCCTGTCAGTATCTAATCTAAAAGGAATATCTTTAAACATTGTTTCATAGAAGTCTATTGCCATCAGAATAATAAAACTTTAATATTTTAATATTAAAAAATAGGAGTGAGTGAGTGATCTAAGTGCCTAACCTCTTACAACTTTTAGTTCTTTCCTGAGAAATCTGATGCAAGTATCATCGTATCAGTGTGACTGATCACTGCAGTGAAATCCGTTTCTTTCTATCAGGCTTAGGTTTTGAGAAATAGGCAAATCAATAATGTGACACAAGTGGCAGAAATGTACTAATAATGTTACATAAATATAGCAGTGACGTGTATGGGCATATGGTTAACGTCAAATCGTGTGTAGAGCAAAAGACTGTCGGTTGAGGTAAGTGTACCCCTCAACCAATCTCTAAGATTACCAGCACATGACTTACAGCACATCTATATGGGGCTTACGTTTTGTTTCTATCAATTTTACAAGAAAACCGTGAATAAGATCATAAGTAACCTACCTTGACAATTCGCTAGGAGAATTAAGGTCACATAGAAAGGCCATACACAAAAAATTAGTGCCATTTCAACTGAAAGGTCCCGAGATCGAAACTGGATATTCTTACGCTAGTACTGAGTGCGAAGTGTACGTATCTTTTATGGTTCATTTAAAAAAGAGTAACTTCTGCTTTATTTCCGGCCTGGAATGACACACTGGCGAGCTGTATCATCTCCTCTGACACCACAGAACTCCATCTCTGCACTCCACTGGTGCGAACTCCAGTGATGCGAACTCCAGATAGGGAAGTGCCCCAATATTTCTGAAATTTCCCTCTTTTCTAATCAAAATTGAAACCTGGTACCGAAAAACAAATTGTATTTTCGATTTCAGCAGACAAAAATCTTTTAGGAATAACCACAACCACTAGATATATATATAAGTTGATTTAAGGTTTCAAATTTTGAATTACACGTTACTAAAATTTGTTGTTGACACGTTACTTACAGTTGTGTACAACTTTGTTACAGTTAAAGCGCAAATGATATTTGTTATAATATATCTAGACTTTTCAGAAATAATTTATTTATATTTTGTTTAAAATCCCTTTAAATTACAAAAGAATATATACAGAAAAGTGATCAATCTATCTCCGCAAATATTTTATTAACATTTGAAAAACATGGTTTCGGAAAATAATTTGTAAACTTTTTTCTCTTTAAAACAATTGTATTGGTTATATATGAAAAAAAAAACTATTTTTTTTTTTTTTAAGAAACATGAGCTTACATGTCGGATAAAATAGAAAAGTATAACTTGAAATTTAATAGGAGGAAATGTTTTCTCGTTATAGGAGCAATTCATTGAAAAATAATACAGTGTTGAAATTTAGAGATACTTGGATAAATTTCAGCATTTCGTGAACTAATCAATAGAATAATAAGGTTTTAGCGAATTTTAAATTTCCAATCTTCTGAACGTCATGTCACTTAAATTATCTTTTACCTATTCTTTACACTCTAGTAAAACATACAATTACTTTCCTTCAATTCAAATGTGCAAATATCTTAACAAATCTACAAGTAACGTTGTAGCTGTCCTGGCAGTCTAGAGGAGAATACAAGAAGATGCAGGAGATGGGATAGAACCCGAGTCGCCCTGATGATAGCGTAATGCCTTCGGTACCTGAACTACCGAGAAACGGTATAAATCAGTTAGTTTTCTTGCATTTTAATTTGAATTATATTTAAAGCCTTTAGGAAGCTAAGGCTCAGACCGGGATAGCTGAGGGAAAATGATGTGAGAAGGTGTCCGCCAGGTCTTAAGTTGAAGGTACAATCCTGGCATTTGCCTAATATGACTGAGGAAAAACCCTGGTTTCCTTGCTAAATGTTGAAGAAGTTGGATGAAGAGGTGGGTGACCTTATGTTATTAGGGTATATTGTAAACCAAATATATGTACAAAAAGTATATGAAAAGTAAAAGTGTAAAAGTGCATGACAAATGTACAAAATTCCCTTTCAAAGAGAGATGAATTTTCGACACTTCTTCTGCACGAAACTATCAATATTAAAGTAAGTATGTACAAAAAGTGTTTTAAGAACTGCATTTTTTTAGTACTGGATAAGTCTTTCTACTTGTGAGATTTCATGACATGAATGTTTCAAAACAATTTAAGTAAAGGATTGTATCTTTAAATTTAATAAACAGCTTAACACGTTGAAAACTTAAATTAAACTAAGTTGACGAAAACGTATTTTTAAAATGTGCTTCTGATAACCATACAAATTAAATTTTGGAAAATTTTGCTTTACTCAGTAACTCATAAAATCTAATTAACAAGTTTTTGTGTGCATTTTTATATCTATTTGTCTTCCTCTGAACCTGAAAAGTTAATTTTTATCCTTACTCGAAACAATCTGCTTGGTAGATAAACTCATTAAAGCCGGTAAGACAAGTTGAAAATATTAGTAAGCCAAGGTAAGCAGAAAGATAAATTTCCCAAGCATGGAATAAAGGTTTTTGGCAACATGTACAACTTTGCAGATACTAAAACTGCATTCCATAAAAGTTCTCTTTCAATCTAGGATTTATTTCAATGCGTATTACTTGCATAAACACTGGTAACTTTCTATTTCAGGGTTGAGCAGACAGTTCTGACTTTGGGGGCTGAATCAGACACGTCTGAGGAATGATATCCCTTTGTGATCACTCTCTCTGAGACTTGAATGCAGAAGGTAGCCACCAAAACTTTCGTTGAGGTATTATCCAGGCATTCTCTGCTGTAACCCTGGGAAACCTTAGTTAAGGTGACTGTCACAGGGACTTAAACCCGTGCAACACCTCATTGCCATCTTTATCACTTGACCACGAGAACTGGGTATGTATAAAACTAATTCATGATTAATTTAAAAAAAAGTCTTGCTGTTGTTGTGGATGTTATTGTGTTATTATTGTACTCATGTGTTAGGTCAAGATTATAAAATGTGGAGAAATTCAAGCCCACATAGTCTATTACAAAACTTAAAAACTTGTACAACAAATCAGTCTATACAACTGAATCGCAAAGTTGAAAAGGAGAGAAACTCCATTTTTGCATAAATGAATTGAGGTAAGCTGTTGTCTTTAATTAAAATCGTTGAACATAACAAAAACCGATTCAACACTCAACCTAAGGAGTTCAATTGGTTTTTAGCGATTTCAGTTAAAAGAAACAGCTAACCCCAACTAAATTCAGCAAAAATGAAGTTTATTTTCTTTACAACTCACACGATTCAATTTCCACTTCTTTTAAGGTGAGCAAGTTTTATATTATTTTTAGAGGATTTAACTAAGCACTTAAGTTATGCAACCCACTAATCTGATTAGCCTAATGGGTTGCTTTCGGATGCAGACAGGATGTAAATTGAAATTGAAACAATAGGTGGTTATAAAGTCACTATTTGCCCATTAAATGTTTTATTATTATTATTTTGAATTTCATTTAAGACTTTTTCATCTTTGGGTTAGGTCGATAGTAAAGTGTAGCTAGCATATATACATGCATACATAAATATACTATATATTTTCCAAAATAAGTATTTGGTCCGATTTCAAGTTACCTTAATTGCAAAATCCTGACCATAGATGCTATCAGATTATTTTCTTAATTTCCTTATGAAAATTAAATATTTATTGAATTTGTATTACTAATTTTATAGCTATCGCATAAGGGTAACACTTTATTCTTCGAATATGTTAAACGAGTCCCCACGACGTACATTATACTAAAGTAAGAAAGTATTGAAGGTACAGATATGATATACAAATATACAGGCCACCGGGTGAATTAAATTAATTACCTGTAAACTTGTAAACTTCAAAGCGTTGAGTAGGTTGAAAGCGTCATAGAAATATAGTTCAAATTTAAAATATTGTCCACGATAATGATAAACCTTTTGTTTGTGTGTGTGTTCTGTGTAATAATTGATGGATTAAAATATATAAATTGTAGGATACATTTCATATTCCCATCTCTATATTTTGTTTCAATGAAAATTCGCGTCCACAGAGATTGAAATTCATTCGTTGACAAATTCTAAGATTGGATGTTATTTGCTTGCTTCGTATTGCACAATTTGCAGGAAGATTTGGCAATATATTTGTTAAATTTCTTAGTGAGTAATTAGGAGTCACCTGAGGTCTGAAGGATGCTCCATCTACACAGAAAATTGGCCGTGTTTTAGTAATGTAATGGTTAGGACACGTGACCTGAAACCAGCAAATAAGTGTTCGAGACTCCGTCGTATATTTTCGTATGTATAATAGTACCAGCTGACAGATTGAAGTATTGTAACAATGATTTTTGTAAAGAGTTATAACTTATAAGCATTACTGTTGTGTAAGTGCAGGATATTTTCAAATTAGATAGTAAAGTATATAGTAAAAAGAATTATACATGTAAAAGAATAAATCACTTACTTTGCACCCTTTGATACTCATCTCCGCTAAAATTCTATTAGCTTTGTGCCCAAGATGTGTAGGTAATATGTACAAGAAGCATGGGAAATTTATAATTTCTCTCTTTTTGAAAGCTTAATGGTCACTTCTCAGAAACACTTCTTGTTCACTTTTTGTTCAGAATATTTCCTCATAATATGCTTCTCTTTCATTTTTGCATTGAATTTCTTACTAAAGAGTGACAAAAGTGATGAATAAACTTGATTGTTTTATTGGTTAAGCGACTTGCTTTCATCAAGTTCTATTCCCTCCCGACGTGTACAGTTTGTTGTCTCGTAAACCACCATGACCGCTTGCTTATACGCTTATACTTTTTAACTTGTGTATAAAAGTGTCCGAAAAGTGTTCAAAGAGTGAATGGAGGTGTAAAGAATGGAGGTGTAACTCTAAAAGAAATAATCGAATATTAACTCATTTCAGCTGTGGAAACCGGAACATCTTCTCTACGGTGTTGTTTCGCCTGAAGTCAGTGCGGAAGCTATCCAGTTAGAAATTAAAATGAGTAACTCCTTTCTAGGTACAGAACACAAATTATTTTTCTCACACAATTAGCAAACTAAAGTAAACTTTTGCAGATATTTTGTACTATGTATCTATTTTATTGTTTTCGGTGGGCTAATGGAACAGTTGTGTGGCCTCAGTCGATAACACGTCTGAAGGAACAGTGGGGAAGATACCAGCCAGGCCTTTAGGTAGGTACCGTCATGACAATCGCCTGATGAAACTGTGGCAAATTCTGAAGAATCTCAGAAAGGATGACTGGCAATAGAGCTAGAACCTATTTGCATCCGAATTCCCCTTCCTGTACGATCCTGTTTTGAACTCCACGACCGTATCCACTGGCCCACGCTGCCTGGATTTGCTTATGTTGAAAAAAACGAAAGCCACTATAGGTCTATGTAATTGATCTCCTGACTAAGTAAAATGAGTTTAGTTGAGCCACGTACACAAATTGAATACTTACTACTTAAAATTAAACATTTTTTTAAACTGCAAGTAGACTTAAAAGTAAATTAAGAAATAAAATTATTTTGATCACCTTTTAAAAGTAAATTAACAGATTTAAATGCTAATTAACGCTTTGATCAAACACAACCTGAAGGAGGTAAATATTTGTATGACGAATAAACCACTTTTGTGGTATCTAAAATATTCATTTCATAAACGATTCTATTCAAAAGAAAGTTTTGTTCATAAACTCATTACATCTTTCACGTTTTAGCAATCAAGTTTGATCTTAAAACTTTTAATGTGTTGAATTATTTTATTTATAAAATCTCTTTGAAATGAAAGTACCGTATTTGGTCAAACTATCTGCATGTAACAATAATTTGATATATAAACATCCGTTACAGTAAGAAAAATATAGTAGAACTTACAAAATAAATTGTTATTCAAAAATAAAAATTGAAGTTCAAACCGTTTTAATGAATAATAAAATATTCTATTAATATAACATTTAATATCAGAGTTCAGGAAAGTACTGTACAATGGCTCATCAATTTCTCTAACACATCAATTAGCTTTTTACACGAAATACCATAAAACACAGAGGAAAAGTGACCTGAGTCAGAGATGCCTAAACGTCATAAGCAAATTAAAGTTCAGCAGAGGAAGTGTTACGTTCTGATTAATTCAAAGAGTAAAACAATATGTCCTTAAAAAATTATCGTTTAAAATGTATTGTTAATACTAAAGTTTGTCCCCATTAGCTAGAAAACATGTTAAGATTAAACCCTTTTAGTTATAAAATCTGCTCATTAATATTTCTGTACAAGACTGTAATGTTTATCAATTTAAAGTGTTTTATTTCATTGAGTCGTTTTACAAAGAACCAGTTTAAGAAAACATTTGGATGGACTTAAAAGTGCACTAATTTGGAAATATCAGGCCTATAAAATTAAAACAAGCATTGAAGATTTTGCAAGTTAAGGAATTATCGCAACGATACACATTATAAATCAGAATTATTCAAATTGGAAAGGATCTAGGAAACGAACTCTTAGAAGCAACCACCTGCAACAAAGAGGTGATATTTGTTTGCTGTTCCCTTTTGTGAATATTTCTCAGCTCTAGTGAGCTGGATCTACTGAAGCGTGATGCCTCCTACTACACACCTAGTAGGTAGTTTGGCATGAGCTAACAGGTTCTGGCTTTAAAAAAATATATTTTTATAGAAAAAAGTAGGTATGAAAGAAAGATGCATTGACTTGCTGTAGCGCTCAACTGCAGTTACAGGAAGTTGACTTGGCTGGCGTGTATTGCAAATACAGCTAGATACCTACCTACTTCTTGTTGTCTCTGTAACTCCCCCTCCCACAGTCCCTTGCATTCTCTGCGAGCTACTCTTCAAACAGTTGCAGCTTGATACATAATGCATTCAGATCTTTCGAACAGGATGTTCTCAAGCATATGTTAGAACAAGCATTTAATGATAAACATTAAATGCACGTGTTTGCAAGAAAGTTGGTTTACCTGCAACGATGATGCAAATACATACATTTTTAATGGTAGACTGATGAAGTCACGCTAAGCTTATGAAAGTAGGTAAAAACAACGAGATGTTTCGAATAACATTTGTAAACAGTTTTCGTAAACAATTAGCACAGAAAAAAATCAATAACATTCATAGAACATAGACATACACTCGAAAAAAATTGAAAACTTTTATAAGAGTGTCGCGTTAAAGACACGAATATTTTCTTTTTTCAGAAGTGATTATTTGTTTTGTTAGAGGTACATGTTCTATTGTACAATAATTTAACGATAAATACAGATATACTATACTTGGATGAGTTGAAAAATTTACACATTCCAAAATGTGTGAAAATTAAACCGATATATTCAGTTCTCAATAAATTATTAATAAATTGATATTTTACTCAGACAAGCTTGCCATAATCAAAGATCCTTACCATTTTTTACCATTGAAATTTCAATTCACTACACACTAAATTCAAAGAGCAAAAAGAGCGGAATTCTCAATCAAAAAGAGTGGTTTTCAACAAAGCGCCCCCGCTTTGGATAGAAAATGTGATTTTTATAGATGGAATTCCGATGATTACGGATGTAATTTATTCTTCAAATTTGAAAGAGCAATATCTATCTAATCTGTTTAGAGTGCTTCACAATACATCATGGCTAGTAGTCAAGTTTGTTCACCATTTGTTACCACAAATACTATTTGTTATCGAAAGACAAAGTCCTACTGTGAAGTTAATCGCGTTTAGTTGAAATGTCAACGGAAGATCTCCTAACTTTTTTCAGTGACAAAAATATGCCAGAAGACGTCAGAAATAAGACATATGCATTATACAAGAACTCCTTTAACATTATTTTCAAGTACCTAGCGAGACACAAGAGGCCCTTTCGATGGTGTTCTCTCTCAGTTGGCTGTTTAGTCTAGTACTCATGTTGCTGACTATAGGAGTAGTATGCAAGTCGGCGTACGGAAGAAGTTGCTGCTATTCTGGTATCTGTGGCCCATTAATAACTAAAATAACTTGGGCGTTTTCCCCCTACCCCCCAGGTTTGGGCACAGGACTTTTAATGAACAGGTTGAGTTCTACTGAAACCCTTGCTGCTCTATACCTAATTGGGCTAGGTTTATTGTTTATACTTGTTCTTTTCAGAATCGACAAGGTTTTCAAATAGCACCTTACTTATAAAGCTATGATGTAACAAGGGAAGTTAATAGGGAATTTTCGGGGAATTCCACTTCTTTCTACACTTTTTATGAATTTCACTTCCTTTCTGCACTACTACTAACTGTGCTAGATTTATGATTCACAAGCCGGTTTATTCAGCAACACGCAAAATTTCCATTGGTACCTACCATGCTTATTGGTTTGTGACATAAGACGCAGAGATTTAAATGAAATTAGGGATTTTTGTTTTTTAATTTCCCGGTTTGGGGGACTTTGGAAACCCATATTTCGCTAACGCCAGCCGTCATCCTAATTCCGAATACCTGAAGAAATATGCTATATAGTGAGTGAAAACCCCATTTTGACATATCTATTTATTTCCAATTATGATTTTTTAATTTAGAGTCGGTGTATAGAAATTCGGTATTTACAGTTTTCATTATTATCTGATTTATCTAAGTAGTGGAGCGCTTGCGAGAGAGGTTTATGGCGGACTATTTCTGGACCTCTGGAGCTCTGTTGTGGCACTATAACACATACATTGAATTCAAATCAATAATGTGTAGTCTCCCTACAAGGCGGTAGCTTGGACTGTCACATATGACTGCGATAAGTATGGTAAGTTATCGACTTTGACAGGAACTGAGAAACTAATCTTCACTGCTCACACACATACACTCTTATGAATACTTCTTAAGTTACTATAATATAGATAGGGCCTCCGGTTACTCCACCGCTGGCTATATATCCCGGTTTCTATTGGTACCGGGAATCGTCGATTCTTAGTATGTGATCATGTTCCACAGTAGGTAGATTTTGATGGATAAGTGTCCATGCGTTCCTGCCGATCACAGTCGTCCATCTCGTGCGTCTCAGTTATCCTGTCCGACGACCTTGATCCTCGCTTTCTCCATCGACGTCCCCAATTACAGTGATCAGGTTGTCTTACATGACTGTGTTCTGATGCTTCTATATGAATGGTCGTGGATGATAGTTTCCAACTGATTGACCTCCAATGTCTTATTCTTCCGTTCTTCCTCCCGATGTTTCTTGAAATCGTAATCAGAAAACTGCGTGAAGGACTTCAATTCCGATAGCCGAATTCGGGCTCTCCTTTTTCTCGTTTCCCAGTTATCTTCTGCATTCTTCTGGACTTTTGTGACTCCTCATCTGACGAATAGCGTTGCTTGGCTCGGGCGCTCAATCCGCTTTCTTCCATGTGGACCATCTTCCCCCTTTTCAGAACTTGGTACTGTTGGCAACTATCTTTTGACGAGGGTTTATTACTTCTCTCCTCGGCGATCACTTGTTTTTACATTCACTGCTTCTCCTGGTGGTTTCTCCATACGTCCAATACCCTCCAGCTTCTCCTTTTGCCTACTCACTTCAAGCCTCGTTACTTACTTCTGCACGGAGGAAATGCTTGTGGCCGCGGCGCGTAGCATCTCATCTAAAGGTTGACGCCTAACTGTGTTAGCTGCATATTCTCCACTGATGACACTCTTGCCTCGACTTCTTCCATAGCTTGTCGTATTTGAGTAGAACAGGTAGTCGAAAGCTTCTGATTGTGCTTTTATCGTTTCTTCATCAATGGTTACTGCCATACTCTACCTTGTTTTGTCGGCATATTTCTGCGATGCTCCTCATTTCTTTGTCCGCGTCTAAACAACATGCCTCAGAGTCTGCTATGGTCTGTCGTATCCATTGCTCTATCTGCTGGAAATACTGTTCCTGTTTCATCTGGACTTCTTTGTTGTTGATCTGTCAGTTTCTCCTGTAACTGCTGCCAACGCTGCTCTTGCTTCGTATGAGCTTCATCTTGCAGCTGCTGAAAACACTGTTCTTGTTTCATTTGATCCTTCTGTTGTTGCTCCATAAGTTTCTCCTGTAGCTGTTGCAAACGCTGGTCTTGCTTCATCTGAGCCTCCTGCTGTTGTTCTGTTAATTTATCCTGTAGCTGTTGCAATCGCTGCTCTTGCTTCATCTCAGCCTCATGTTGTTGCCTAATCATCTCCGCTAGTAGTCTTGATGCGTTTTCTAGTGAATGATTTCCCGACGTAGCTTCTTCCCTTGCTGCGGGTGTGGTCACTGTTTGACATCGACTGTAAATCCATAGCTCCGCCTCCAACACGCAATCATTGTTTACTTTGTGTTGCTTCTCCCATTGTTTCACTGAGATTTCGGCACCGCTGACATGCATCCAGACGTCGCATCTTCTGCACTGTATAATGTTCACTCCTCTATACGAGATGATTATAGCATGAGGTTGCTATATCCTCAGTGATAGGTGAATTATACTTCCATCGCGTGAGACTCCTGTAATACGTGTCGAACTTAATAGGTCACTGTGGGAGAATATGTCATATTGTTGACAGTTTGTACGTAATAGAAATTCAAGATTCTTCACGGATTATCTGCAACAGGTTATATAAACATTCCTCTCCGAAATTCAGAACTCTATTCGTTGGAATTTGTAGGGGCAACGTTGTCTTTTCATTAATGGAAAATACATTAGACATCTATGAAGATGGTGCTGCCATCCAGCGTTAAACTTTGTCACTTTACATTAATCTTAAACGCTTTTTATATCGAAAGTAGGAAAATAAACTACCAAGAGTGGATTTAAGTAACCTTTTATTGTCATAAAAAAAAACATGAATCAAACTTAAAAATGTCCATGCCTTTTTTCCACAAGTTGTAATTTTGATGACGTCACTACCCAGAAACCTGAGGGGGTTGGGACAAAACACCCAAGTGAATCATATTAGTGAATCCTAGACAACAGAATAGCAATAATTTCCTCCGTTCGCCAACTTGCATAATTATATGTCTTATATGAACCAAAACTGACCTCGGGGTAGTCGAGAGGCTAGCGCGATCGCTTTCTGAGGTCACGGGTTCAATTCTCGCAAGGGTCTCTTGAACAGAGTGGTTCGGAGTCCACTTTACCAAAAGCCGTAGGTCCCGTCCTTGGAAACTCACTTGATCGTTTAGGACGTTAATACTGAAAAGCACACTTTAGTGTCAAACTTATATACACTATAGTTGGGTTGGCTGGCCGGAAAGTAACGACTTCAAATCCCACTGAAGTTATGTCATCTTTTTACTCTTTTTCTTTCATAAGAGCACTACTTTTCTTTGTTATTACTTGTGAATAAATTCTCCCTTTAACTTCTTTTTACATTTTTCAACATTTTCTTGCGTCGTTAAAAAAACGCATAATATAGACACATGTCTATTATTTCTTTTATTATTTGACTTAGGAATAGGACACGTGCGAATAGCAAGATTAAAAGTAAAACAAGCAGTAAATTCTCTCCGTGTTATTTCACTATGCACTCTGGGATATCATCAGATCCTATTGTACATTTTGATTTTAACCTTTTTATCGCATTTCTAATTTCATCTACTTTTATTGAAGACATTACAAGTTTGTCCAAGTTATCATGGGAATTTGCTAACTCGTCTTTTATCTCTATGTTACCTTACATCTCTTGTTTATTGTAAATTGATTGAAAGTAATGCGTGAACAAGTTATCAGTCTCTTTAACCTTTTAGCTCTTGTCCGCTATATGATAATATACTAACACAAGATATTCGTTTTAAGATATTCGATAATTGGCAAAGATTCGACACTGTCGCAGATTCTGACATCATCACAATTTTTTTATAGGAAGATTTCTTATTTCCTGTTTTATTTCTTTCCGTAGTTTTCATAAATGTAAAATAGTATTTAAGATATACAATTACAATCGGTGCTGCTGAATAGTGTTAATACAACAGTAAATGAGTTGTACAGCGATATTTCACATTTTCTTTCAATAGAAGTTACTTCATTATTCAATAAAATATGAGTTTCTTTCATGTAAATTAATCATTTTATTTCAAACTCTCTTAAATATTTCTAATAAAACCATGGAGCTCACGAAAGTCATATTGATTAATACAAAAATAATAATAATAAAATAAAATTTCTCTGCAAGTAGTTAAGGAATAAAAACTCCTTGTGTTCCTAGAAACTCCAGATAGCAAGATTTGATACATCGTTTACTAAAAGAGACTATCCAGCTCAAACACCATGTCATCGTGGTTTAACAAGTAATGTTGCAAACTACATTTTGGGATTTTGGGAAATTGCTGTTCGGTTGATTAGTAACATTATTTCTTTTTCATCGAGTAATTTGCATGGCTAAGAAACAAAAAATATTTTAACAATTGTTTGTTTCGGAGAAATAGATAAATATTATTATTATACAAACATTTACATGCTTTCATAACATTCCATCTCGTCCTGTTATTTCACTTTTATCTTAGTATGTACAATTTCTTCCCCTAACCATACATTGCGCGTGAGTTTCATATCTTATTTCTCTTCCCTTTTTGTTTCAATTGCATACTCGAAACTTCAACTTAAGAATGTCCTAAATAGTTTAATTTCTTTATACTGATCAAGTATTTCCTTCCTCTCTTCTTCTTTTTCAAGAATTCCCTCATGAGTAGCTTTTGTTTCCAATGATTTTCCATTTTACCATCAGGTGTACATTTCAAAAGCTTCCAACTGTCCTTTGGTACTCCTTCGTCGATTTCACATTTCACCTCCGTATAAATCAATCTGGACAAATATCCTTAAATTTTTGTTAAAAAGAAACTCACTGAATTAATTTTAAAAGTGAAGATTGTTGGATTACTTAAATTATTTACTTTTTCGTCCTTGGTTGAGAACGTGGAAAAAATAGTTAGATTAAGTTATTTTGAGAAAACAGCATATCCAGTGAGAATTCTATTGAATCTATGTGTAACAATGTAAGATTCAGGAAAGTGTCTCGTTTAAGTAAGGTTCGTACATGATTCGCCTTGGTTATGCATTACGGCTGACATAAAGAAAAAAACACACACAAAGGAACTATTACGTGGTTATGCTTATGAAGATTAGAACAAACAGAGCGTGTGAGACTAATAGTGTATATATGTTTGCGAAATATCAAGATAATTAGTGAATACCTAATGCTGTGTACAATACCAAAATACACGCAAATTTCAGTTATATTCTATGGTCATATCTCGTTTACGGTATAATTGAACCTAATTTACAATTTAAGGATGTTAAAATTACTCTTACTCTTTCCATGTCGATCTTGGGTTTCACCGTTCCTTTTTCCTCTTTCTATACATTGGATTGAACCTGTAGAAACAACTTGCGGTACTATAATTAGAATCAGGAACGTAGCTAGACATTGCTTTCGGAAGGTATCGAGGGTTTGGGTATGATGGGGACAATGTACATTCGATTTTGAAGAGTGGTATCTTGTCTACCTCATACACTTTCTTTTGTTTAAAAATAATGACAAATACTGTCTTATTTAAGCGGTTAGTTACAGCGCAGAAAATACAAAAATCACCTAAAAGTAGGGGCACCTAAAAGTAGGAAAATGATTTTGAGAAATGAGTTTTTAATTAATTTCGTTCGAATGTTTCTTCAATAAGATAACACAAGGCAAAAAGAATAGTTTCCTTCCACTAACTGTCACTTGGGTGTGCATTCTTATGTAACTTATTTCCATGTTTAAATATCTTTGTTTGAAATCGTCTGCCAAATGAAAAATGTCAGGCAACTTTGCTTTGAAATGCCCAGCAACTTGGAAGTTTTGTTGAAGACTGTGCTTCAAGTAACGAAATCAAGTGTTGTTTTGAATTGGATTGAAATATAGTGTTTTCTTGAAGCAGGCGACGTTCAGCCTACGGGTGTCATGCTATCTAACCCCCTTTAATTTTTAAATTTATTTATTTAAGGCCTTTAGGCAACTTTAGCTCTGGCCGATCTCGCTCCTTCCTTCTACTGTTCGTTCCTTAGTTTCAGTCCGCCATGTCACATGTTTCATAAAATGTTCGTATGTAAACAAGGTGTTTATGAATAGATTCAAAACTGTGAATCTTTTAAAGTTTTTTTTTTAAAGAAAACAATTCTATTGAAAGGTATAAACTAATAGTTTCCAAATAAGATAATGCAGTCGTAATGAAAACGTCGAGCCATGTTTGTTTCCAACCATGGACGTTGAAATATTTACCTTGTTTTCATGCCTACCAGAAATCTACTGAGCCTGTATCATATTGGATACCTCGGGAATCCCCAACAATGTAATTTGATTAACAAATTGCGTGACTACAGGTTCGAATCCCAGTTGGGACACATATGTTTCTGATGGACTCCCAATGAAAATACGAAACTTATAAATTACTGTGAGTGAAAAATAAATTAGTTAACAGAAAATTGATAATTTTAATATCCCATTAAGTCTTATAATTTCCCACTAAGCTCACGTTTATGAAAGATAAGCACCAAATGCCCATCAAAACAACCTCCACAACTGGTACACTGACAGAGTAACCGAAAAGATACGGTACTCTTTACTTCCAGTGTGCACGTGACAAAATGTAATGTTTTCTTCAATTTTCCGCTTGAGAACTTCAATGCTGTCTCGCATAAGCCTACAGACCTTGACTGTAGTTCTTTTAAAGCTCAAGGCCAGTGGCTTTCTCCACCCCTACCCACATTTTCTTCTTTTTATCAATCACGGTACACCCCTGAAACTGGACATCCCCGTTTATCACAGACATGCATGTAAAAATGTTAATTTAAACGAGAAAGAACAGGGTGTTTAAAATTTAGTAAATATAGGGTGTTTAAAAAGTTTTATTGTTCTCATCAAAATAAGAATAAATTTAACATGACGCTCTCCATTTGGGAGAAAATTGACATTATTTTTTTTTTTAAATTCACTTTAAATATAAATTCAAATTGAAACTAAACCACAGTGTGTACAATTTTTTAAAATTTCTGATTTTTTGTTCTAAATTCATACATACCAAAAATATACACATTTTATAGGATAACATTAAAATTAACAATTCAACTTACTAATTAATTTAACGAGACTAATTTTCAGAAGAAAGCCTCTACACTCATAATATCTATCTTATTTTTGTGAGCTGATGAGTTTTGAAAGAAATCTAAGACATTTATATGAATGTATTTTATTTATGACTTTTAGGCATTTAAGGCTCAGGCCAAGACATTTATATGTATTTGGTTACATTAATTTGGAAGCAATTATTCAGAAATCTTTCATGGCTCCGCTAATTATTCAGTTGATGCTAAGACAGTTAAAAAGAAAGGACTTCATTGTTCAAATGTTTTCTAATTTGGATACTTTCTTGTTGTCAGTAAGTAAAGTAAAGATAAAGTCAAGAATTTGAATATTACAATAAGATTTTCAGTAATTGATTAAACTTCAGTAGAATTCATTCCTCTACTATCAATGTTTATGTAAAACTTTTTTAGGATTACCTAGAATGATACTCGAAAAATTCAAAAGCACACATATAAATGGTATGAACTAACAGACAGTAAATTAACCTTTAATATATTACTTACTCTATGGTTTACGGAACTCGCAAGTTCATCGCCGCAATAACAAAAGTTCTCTACAGGATTCTATTCTGAGAAAGATCAAGCCAGTTTCCATCACAAATACCTACTTCTCGAAGATTCCTTTTAATTTTATCCTCCCAACGTCGTCTCGGTCTTCCTAACGATCTCTTTCCCCTCCGGTTTACCAACTACGATGGAATATAATCTTCGTATCTCTCCCATCCGAGCTACATGGCCTGCCAATCTTAATTGTCGTTATTTCATTATTCTTACAACATCGGGTGAGTCGTACAGTTCGTGAAGATCTTCATTATGCAGTCTCCTCCACTCCACGGTCATCTTGTGCCATTTCGCCCGTATATTTTTCTCAAGACCTTATTTTTAAATACTCAGGATTTATGTTCATCTGCTAGGGTCGTACTCCAACTTTCGCACCCGTAAAGTATTAGCGGCAGAATAACCGTTCTGTATAATTATTTTCAATTTCAACTTTCTTGATATTAATCGCGAGGTTAGGAGTTTCTGGACTGAGTAGAAACATGCGTTGCCCGATGCTAAGCGACTCTTTTATTTCTTCTCTGACCTCGTTTTTGCTTGTTACATATGCTCCCAAGTATTTAAACTTGTTTACTTTCTCTTAACAATGTTCTCATTCTTAATTGTTATGTATCTATTTTCGTTATTCTTTGTATTTCGGTTGGTTATCATGTATTTTGTTTTCTCTATATTTACCTGTAGACCTATCTCATCGCACGCTTCTACTAAGACCGGTGTTAGTTTGTAGTGCATCTATATCGTCCCCTATTAAATCCACATCATCTGCGTACACGAACAGTTGATTCAAGCATTCAAGTTAGTCCCTTTTTGTCCTTATATATATATATATATATATATATATATATATATAAAATCATATTCAGCCGTTTTCTATCCACTGCTGGATGAAGGCCTCCCCCTTTTCCTTCCAGATATCTCGGTCTCCTGCTATCCTCATCCATGTAGCTCCTGAAAAACGCTTGATTTCATCTACCCATCTTGCATTCGGACGTCGTCTCGGTCGCTTCTTTTCTCTAGAAATCCAATGTAGCACATTTGTCGTCCACCTTCCATCTATTCGTCTAGCTATGTGACCGGCCCATTTCTACTTCAGCTTCTTCGCAGTCTTGATTACATCCTCTACCTTTTTGTGCGCGAATCCATTCATTTGTCTCCCTGTCCTTCCTGGTTATTCCTAGCATGCATCTCTCCATTGCTCTTTGTGTGACTCTCAATCTTTGAGTCGTTTCCGCATTCAATATCCAAGTTTCACAGCCGTACATCATCACAGGTAAGACACATTGATTATAAACTTTACGCTTCAGACACATTGGTAATATATATATATAAATTGTATTCTGAACCTAACACACACATATTGTGAACACGTTTTAATTCATTTGCTGTTTTGATGTAATTCAGTAATGATTATACTGATATTAGCTTATTATTGCATAGGGAGTAGGGATACACACACACACACCAGGACTTAAAGAATAAAGTTTCCGTACCCCACTCATCCATCATTCATGATTTCTCCACATATGTATGAAAAGAAAGAAGAAAATAGAAAGTTGAAGTGGGAGAAACTAGTTAGTCTTTACTCCATTTCAGTCAACAACTTATAGGTATATAATTCTGTATAAACTTTTCTTTCCTTTCTTAAGTATAAATAGGCCTATTACGATAATTTGTGTGAATGAAGCCTTCAATATGTGGATCTTGATAAGGACTTTAGAGAAGCCCATACATACGAAAAGTGCACAAGATAAAATGGAAATGGTAAAGGTAATTGGGAGAGAATTGAAACCAAATTAAACGTAAAGGTGAGAGAATTGGAAATGGTAAATACAAGAAACTGATTAGGATATCGCTTAAGTAGAAAGTGCATAATTAGTTATGCAATTTAGTAAAAACAAGCATGGTGACTGAGGTTTCTTCAGGGGTTGTCCTCAGCCACACTAGGCAAATGGCAGCTTAGACCCTGACCGACTTCTTCCTGCATAATTTCCCCTACCCTATCTCTGCCTGAGTCATAGATGACTAATCGCCATAAATAAATTTTAGAAAGACTAGCAGAGGAAGAGGAGATGCAGGTTCATTGTAAGTTAAGGAAGAGATGTCTAAACAATAAGACGAAGAGGATTGGTACGAAGACTGCAATGAATAGATGAGGTTAAACTTTCACAGGTGAACGAAGCAGGTAGTAAAAAATGAGAGTACTATGTGAACGAACCTCCCACTCTTTACTGTTGTTAAGTGAACAAAAGAATCCGTAGATCCATTTACATCTTTCCCGACTAGTCGCAAAAAGTAATTTTAAAACACCGTAAAGTTGGAAGGCTACAGTTACTAGGAGTAAGAATATAAATTCACGCTGACGTGTTATGTTCAAATATTACTATTATCACTTAATCATAAAATCGTATCACTACAGTTTTGGCATTGATACAAATTCATCTATATTGTTTCACCAAGTCCATGATAAGATGATAGTTGCATCTATTAAAACCGTTTGTTGTTTCAAGTTTGATCTTAAAGTTCGGTCCACCTTACATATCTAAGTTTTTTATTAATCTTCAATTAGTTTTAATATACAACTATTAATTATGTGGTATTAGTTCAGAAACATGATAAATTAGCTTTGGGATAAATGCAATTTGTAATTTAGAACAGTTAGCGTGCTCTTACAATACACAGTTGCCAGACAAAATACTCCGTAAAAGAAGAAATGTTACGAGCTGTAGCCTATTTATATCTGTTAGATCCTGTTTGTAGATCAGGGTTGTTTGAACATTTCACTTCTAATACACCAATAGTGTAGATCAGTTGGAATGGAATGGAAACCTTGAAATATGGTATTAAAGTTTTCGCATTGAGACAAATTTTGGAGAGGAAATGGGAATACAATGGGACGGCTCACCAGCTATTCATTGATTTTAAGAAAACATGATTCTATCAAAATGGAAAAGTTATACAGTATCCTGATACGATTTGGAATTCCGAAAAAATTGCTTCAACTAGTGAAGATGTGTCTCAGCGACCCCATAAGCAGAGTACGGATAGGTAATAATATGTCGGATAGTTTCAAGATTCGCAACGGTTTGAAAAAAGGTGATGCCTTGTCACCACTACTGTTTAACTTTGCGTTAGAACATGCGATTTAAAAATTAAAGGAGACAAAAAGGGACTATCATTGAATGGTTTGAACCAACTGTTCGTATACGCGGATGATGTAGATTTAATAGGGGACGATATAGATGCACTACAAAGCAACACCGATGTCTTAGTAGAAGCGTGCGATCAGATAGGTCTACAGGTAACCATAGATAAAACAAAATACATGATAAGCCGAAACACAGCGAATGAAGGAAATAAAAACATAAGAATTAGAGATGAGGTCATAGAGAAAGTAAACAAATTTAAATACTTGGGAGCATACATAACAAGCAGAAATGAGGTCACGGAAGAAATAAAAAATCATTTAGTATCGGGCAACGCATGTTTCTATTCACTCCAGAAACTTTTAACCTCGCGATTAATATCAAGAAAGTTAAAATTGAAAATATACAGAACGATTATTCTGCCGGTAATACTTTACGGTTGCGAAAGTTGGCGTACAACCCTAGCAGATGAACGTAAATTACGTGTGTTCGAAAATAAGATTTTGAGTAAGAAATACGGGCCGAAACGGGTCATGGTGACTGGAGAATGGAGCAGACTGCATAATGAAGAACTCCACGGACTATACGATTCACCAGATGTTGTAAAAATAATGAAATGGCGACGACTAAGGTGGGCAGGTCATGTAACTCGAATGAGGGAAAAACGAAGACTACATTCTATCCTGGTTGGAAGGTCGGATGGAAAGATACCATTGGGAAGACCGAGACGTGGTTGGGAGGACAATATTAGAAGGGTTCTTCGAGAAGTAGGTGTTAGTGATGGAAACTAACTTGATGTTGCCCAGGATAGAATCCAATGGCGAACGTTTGTTACTGCCGCGATGAACTTGCGAGTTTCATAAGCTATAGAGTTAGTTAGTTAGTTTATATATACTGTACTTATAATTCTTATCAAAAATATTATTAATTTAAAGTTCAATGTTTAATCTAAAATTAGGCCTAAATACCATATGCATATTTTAAACTATGATACATTTTTAAAACATTTGTGAGTGATAAAAATTGCTTTCTGTTACGTAAGGGGACTTTGTGTTGCTGAACGTGTTTTGTATGTTGTTGTTTTTTTCACGTGAAAATCTTGCATTCATAACTATTTTTATCTATTGCCATGAACCGTAGACTTCTGTAAGGCGTAAAATTAGTTAAGTAATGTGTTATTTGCAACAACAGTTTATATAAATAGACGCATTATCACAAGTTTCTAAAAGATAACCTACTTAAAGTAAGTAATATTTTCATATCGTGTTATTAAAATAAAAACTTATTGAACAATTTAATTGGCCAATGTTCAAAAGGAATATGTACCCTTTCATGGTACATATTCTGTTTTAACATTGATCAATTAAATGAAACTGTTGCTGTTTCTTTCAGGAAAATTGTGCTTGGGGAGCGGCAATTTAAATCTTTAGAGGGGGTGAAGGAGGAGTGGTGGTTTAACTACTCTAGCGAGAGCGGCACCCAGAGAAAACTCTTTGTTCAGCACAAATAAAATTTTGTTTCCCATGTTTCCTTTTGCTTATTCTGGATATTTTTCAGAGTACACCATGGTCTGTAGCAACAGGGAGGCCTCACCTCCTCAGAAAACAAAGTTTTGATAGAGGTAGAAAAGTATAGAAAGGAATGGCGGAAGTATGTGGATTATGTTGACACTAAATTGGTGAAACGTTTCCGTATGTACTACGTAAAAAGTCTCGTTCCTTCGAAAAATTCCTCGACTTACGATCCCACAAACTGGGGCTTTTGTTCCCTCCAGAATCACTAGCCACCTCTACAAAATGCAGATTCAGAAAAATAAACCTTCAATTGGTCCGCAGCGGACTTTGTTAAGTGGCATAGCCTAAGCTAAAACTTTGCAATGTACTCGTGAATTTCCAAGGTTTCTTGTTCGCTTTACTATACAGTGTTTCTCAACCTTTTTCATCCTACGACCCCCTTCCACCATGCTTTCTAGCCGGCGACCCACAATTATTTTATTTTGTGTAATATTTACATTTCATTTCAAAACATAACCGTTTATTTCCTGCATTATAATAAATATCCTAATTATATTATCCAAAACTATTCAGCAAACTACATTATCTTTAGTAATTATTAAAAACAACAAGCAAAATAAAATACTTTCCTTGAAATTTGTAAGTTTTAACCTACTAAAGCCTAGTTAAATTATTTTTTCACCTTTCCTCGCGACCCCCAGGTTGAGAAACACTTAAGTAGAAGAATAAATGAACCTTTGTTGTTAAAATATTTGTTGTTTTAATTGCGGGGGGGGGATTACTCAGTCTGGGGAACTGAGCAGCAATAACATTTTGAACAAATAACGGACTAATGATGAACAACAATAATACTTGCCTCAGAATACCTATGGGATGAACTAACTCATAATTTCAATGTGTTCGTTTCCGATGAGAAATTTGAACACAAGGTTTATTACGTCATATTATGGGCTTAAAAGCTTCTCATCAAAAACGAATACGTTGAAATTCGATAGGTATTGTGAAGCATTTGGGGGGCCGGTTTCCGAACTATTATTGTTGCTCGTAATTTGTCCGTTATTTCAAAATAACTTTAAAAAGAAGGGCGGAAGTACTGATACCGTCAAATGATCCTGAAAAATTCCAGACACGTAGGAAGTGTGTACGTGTCTATGAAACAATATATTCGAGCAAACAAACTATTACGTAAGGAAGCAAACAATCATGAAACAGAGACAGACCGCCTCAGTTTGTTATAGTGTTGAAATCTGACACTACAGACAGATCATGGTGATAGAAATATGATATTGATGCTGATAAATCAGTTGAGTATCTTCAGAGACAGTAGATCTATGTCCTAAATAAATTAAATACATAACAGTTAAATAAATTACCATTAATAAATACTTTTTTTGTTGTTATTGTACTATTATAGGTGGAGGCTGAGTTTCTGAAGTTTTGAATCAAATATGCTAGTTGGTACGATTTTATTATTTTCAATTTGTAAAAAGGCCTTTACCCCCTTTATCCTTACAAATGAACGCAACAATAATACTAGACGGAAAACGCTAGAGGATGCAAAAGAAAGAAAGAAAGAAGATTAAGCTAAAAGCAGGATAAGTAAGATCCTTGAGCAAAATGAAACAGATATTTAAAGGAAAGTCTTTATGGGTAGGTATTAGAAGGTCATTGGACCCAAGTGGGTTTTGCAAACATTAAAAATATAGGTAGGTGAAAAGATCTAATTCATTTACTTTGAAAGTAACTTCACTTTACGTAATAGAAATATAATTAACAGGAAAACGATACAATTTTTTTTTTGTAAAATTTTGTAATGAGACATATACAAATGTATTTATTCTTCTTTTTAAAAGAACTAAATTAAAAGAAAAAGAAAAATATGTTTTTATTATACTTCAGTGTTTGTATATTCGCAAATGTCTTAAGTTTAAAACGACTGAGTATATATCTTTTTTTAACCTTTTGCATGTCTCGTTTTCTATGAAATAATGTTTTTTTTTTATATATATATATAGATAGATAGTATAGGTAATCGTAATACAGTACTTGCAGTGTCATTGATCCTTTGCCTGTTTTGTTATCGTTGGCAGCTGAATTGAGGAAATGAGCCTCGTCCTCTGAAGAGAGCAGAGTGGTGACGTCACTCAGATATGTGAACACACTCACACGAGCTCACACACACACACAAACAAACAAACACATTTTAATAAACACTAATTACTTGATAATTTCATTATGAAAATGCACACACGTTATCATTTTTTGCATATATCAAAACACTATATATGCAAAACAAGACGTGTAATACATATGTACACTATATAGACACAAAACACTTAAGCAATAAGCGCATACACCTATATAAACACAAACGCGTTTCATGTACTGACACATGCATCTGCAATGTGCAGTTAGATGCACTGGTGCACCCGATCTTAGACATTTAACTTCACTATTACACTGTGTGCGTGTGTGTGATTGTCACGTCACTAAGTATACGCAGCGCAGTGTAACTTGTACTCAATTCTACGTAAACTGAATGTTCCTACAGGAAACTATTACTTAGGAGTGTATTCATCTTCTAGAATTAAAGGTAATGCACAATACAGTACACAGGTATCTTCGTATTCACGTTTCAATGTTTCTTGAATACGTAATAATATAAAATAAATAAATAAATAAACAGGAAAACTGGTTGCATCAACAATGTACACTGCTCATTGGAAACCACGTCAGAACCCGGTAATAAAACACGGTAGAGAGTCTTTATTTTATTATTACACAGACACACACACACACATACACACTCTCTCTCATACACACATACACATAAGAATTTACACATTCACAAACACAGAGACTGTTTGATTTGTTCGTCTGTACATGTAAGGAAGGCACGAAGTAGTTAAAAGACGCCAAAGTAAAAGAAAAGAAAAATGTCACCGTGATTCGCAAGTACCACACAGTCAGTCAGGCGGCCTTGAATCTGTACTTATGCTAACACACACACACACATAGATACAGTGCATGCATGCACATAGGCGACTCTTGTCTGTTGACTAAATATAAAAATGTGGGTGACGGAGGGAGAAGAGAGGTGTGGATGTTGAAAGGAGCAGTGGATGTTGTTGAATGCATCCCAGCTGCAATGCATGCGACCTCTGCTTCGCTTCGTTTCCTTCCTTCCTAGCAAGCGAAGGCATTGAGGCCAGTATGTACACAATAAGCAATAGCCAACGTTTGTTGAACCATTGCAACGTAGAACGATGGAATCACTCTATTTCCTCCTATTCTCGTATGTTTTTCTTCGTTTCACTTTTCGCTAGGTTACCAGACATTCTTTCATTAAAAGAAGTCGTTCTTTTTAATGCGTTTTCTTCTTTTCGCCAACAACTTCCTCTTCGAGAAACAATCAGAGTTAGAAAAATAAATCTTTGAGATATTGCTAGTAAACTCGTGTTTCTAGTATATTCTACTAGTACAACATATAGCATTATGAAATCATAATTATGTGTAATATTTATTGTGTAGCACCTCAATAATTAGTTCACTATATATTTGTACGCTTAACTGATACTATCTTTGTTTTGTGCACAAGAGTTGAAATGTGTACAAGTAGTGTCGAAAGTGAATGTAATTCCTTTATCGTGTAGCTACTTCATCTCTCAGGAACATTTTTTTACACTCTTTTGTTCACGATATGTTGTGATAAGATCAGGTTTGCCGTAGTTCATCAACATCTAGTGATCAAAGCTGACGCATTTAACGTGCTTAGTGGATCAGTTAGTTGAGATATTAGGCTATTATCGAAACTAGCGGAGTTCCATGGCCAATCTCCCCAACATTTATATTTTTCTTTCAAACCTTCGTAAACAGCATACTAATGCTCTTGTAAAAAGCGGTTTGTTTACGTCTTTGCACATTTAAGGTAACATATACATTAAATGTACGAGAAATGTACGTTTTACGGTGTCCACCTTGGAGGAATTAACTTAGACGGAGACACCCATTCCTACCCCTACTTCGAAAACAAATTGAAGCCAAAAATGGCCGCCGCCCCGATTGTATGTGTCGCGGTCCGCCATATTGCGTTTGGAATACAATACACAATTGGAGTACTGTTTCATAGACGTGCAAATAATAAGTTAATTGTTTATGCTTTTATGTGCATTTTAACATGGCTAAGAATTGTGTTGGATTTGGATCTACAAAGAGGTACAACAAGAAGTCTCGTAATGTTACATTTCACGGGTAAATGAAAGAAAATACTTCTATTCAAATATAAGTTGTTTTTTATACAAATTGATCGCAGGGAGAAAATTAAAAGTTTTACTGCACTTTTCATTATGCCGTTTTTTGTATTAATTCCAGAATTTAAAGAGAAGAATTAACGTTTTGATTTTCCTCATAGTTTTTCGTTAATTAGAAGAAAACTGACTAAAGGAAATGTCAGTACTATTCATTATATTTTGTATAATTGGGGGGGGGGGTTCCTATTATTTTTCGTTATGCAGATTTCGATGTTCACTTTGAAGATATGTATACTCCTCTCTATGGAGAGAGATACAATAGTTTATAAGCACTGGCAAATACATCTGTGAATGTGTTTGTATATTTAATCACAAGACCAAACCTTCACGTTAAATTAAAGTTGATTTACAATTCACTAATGTGTCATATATAGCCTTGCACGTCATATACCAGGTGTATGAGAGACTAAATTGTAACAAATCTTTTCTAAATGAATGAAGTTTTTCAAATGCTATTAATTCTCGCACGTCTCGACAAGACCAGGGGAAAATTCATGCATAGACACAAAATAATGCCGAGTAAGCGAAGGTGGGTTAATTAAAGCCAGGTTATGTCTCATCCATTGCATCTTACCATCGCCATATCATATACATTCTAATTCCCGCTACCGAGCCGCCGTAAATCAGTGGTAGAACGTTGTGTAGCATTCGGGAGATCGTGGGTTCAATCCCAACGGCCTATCATCCTGACTGAGGTTTTTCCAGGGTATTTCCTCAGTCACACCAGGGCAAGAGCCGGGATTGCACCTTCAACTTAGGCCCTGGTCAATACCTTCCAGCATCCTTGCAACTCCACTATCTCAGCCTGAGCCTTAGATGTCTAAAGGCCATAAATAAAATTTAAGTATATAATCCCGTCCTTTCGCTACTGCAAATAGTTCCCTCTTCACTTATATTTCTGCTTTATTCTCTATTAATTCGAGACGGCAACGCTTAAATTTTTCAATATTAATGAATTCCAAAAGCTCTTATGTTATAATTTATCCTGCATATTTGACCCCTTTACAGAACCTAACCCGGAATTTTCCCCTGGTCAACATTTTTTCTTCTTATGAATTTTTAATTATATATATATATATATATATATAAATATATATATATATATATATATATAAGCTTAATCTAGGTATAGTAAGCGTATTTCAGGTAATAAATGAAGAAAATTTTAATGGCTGGGAAGGCCTCTTGACAAGATGAACCAATGGTGGTTTGTCATTACCTTCCAGTGGAATCGATCACTTTATTTCTTCTGCGTAATAATATCGATAGCATGTCACATTTACTTTTTACGTTTTTTTTTTTAAATATTTATTTATGACCTTTAGGCAACTTTTAACTGAGGCCGGGTAAGGGTAGCGGAGAGGAAACTCCAATCCGGCATTATCATGGTGTGACAAAAATCTTTGAGTCAGAATTGTCGGCCGTTAGCATAGTTCCCAGAACTTTCCGATTGCTAAGTCAATGCTCTACTAACTTAGCTACGGTGGTTTGGTGTTGGATGCCTTTGTTAATGTGGGCGATACTAAGAATTTCTTAATACGTGTTTAATGTTACTTCCTTGTCTTTTCATAAGTACTTATAAAAAGATCATGTGCTATCAGCTTTTTCAAAGTTCTTTTAATCTTGGTAATCACCAGTCTTTCACAGTTAACGGTTACTGATATCGAAATTTCTCATTGCACAGTGTTTATTCTGCTAAAATTTGTCCATTCACGCGCACCTGGAATTTATTTAAAATTTCCCTAATAAGCAAATGTAAGTGTAATAACATCAGATTTAGAATTTCAAGTAAATATTATCTGTATGATCTACATAAAACAATAGGGATTTTGTGGTTTTCTTTCAAACTCAAGATAGCGAATGGCCGCACTTCCTACATGTTTATCATGTATCGAGATTTATTTTTTTTTAACGCGAATTTCTCGAAAATTCTGGGTTACTTTGAAGGAAACAATTGAGTTGTCCAGTTACAAAACTAGCTATGTCAACTGAAGCAATTTTTCAAGGAATGAATTTTAATTTTGAGTTTTGTTTGAAGCCTTTAGGCAAGTTTTTGGATCAGACCGAGTAGATGGTGATGAAAGAATTGGTAGAATGAAGAAAGTGGGAGGAAACGGGAGATCCCGAAAAAGTACGATGGCCACTTGGCACGAGCGGAGGACCCCTAAGCACCAGAGGTGAGTGCTCTACCACTGAGCTACCGCGGTCTTTTCACGGAATGAGAAAAGGCGAAAGTGAATTTGCAGGCTTGTAACCTTGGAATGATTTTTATATTTAAAATAAAAGATAAGCAATGAGGTACCCTAATCGTTGTAAAGTATTTTGACTAAAATATGAAAAATCCCGAAATGCCAATATCTCATTTTATATATATATATATATATATCATCATCATCATCATATTCAGCCGTTTTCTATCCACTGCTGGATGAAGGCCTCGCCCTTTTCTTTCCACATATCTCGGTCTGCTGATATCCTCATCCATGTAGCTCCTGAAAAACGCTTGATTTCATCTACCCATCTTACATTTGGACGTCGTCTCGGTCGTTTCTTTTCTCTAGGAATCCACTGTAGTACATTTGTCGTCCACCTTCCATCTGTTCGTCTAGCTATGTGACCGGCCCATCTCCACTTCATCTTCTTCGCACTCTTGATTACATCCTCTACCTTTGTTTGTGCGCGAATCCATTCATTTGTCTTCCTGTCCCTCCTGGTTATTCCTAGCATGCACCTCTCCATTGCTCTTTGTGTGACTCTCAATCTTTGAGTCGTTTGCGCATTCAATGTCCAAGTTTCGCAGCCGTACATCATTACAGGTAAGACACATTGATTATAAACTTTACGCTTCAGACACATTGGAAGTTTGCTTTTGAAAATAAAGTGTAGTCTTCCAAAAGAA
>JAGDQP010002262.1:0-11254 GCA_022664845.1 Lepisma saccharinum
CTCCCACGCTGACCAGACGGGTTGGGAGAGGAGAGCCGAAGCTCTCACTGTGATCGCCACTGTCTTTTATTCACAGCAGCTCCCCAATTGTCCTCACGATGCTGGGTCAACACCGAAATATTTGAGCCCCCATCGGGAATCGAACCCGGGACCGCTCGCATTGAAGTCGAGCGCGCTACCGACTAGGCTACGCAGGAGCTCTCAAAGCAAATATATTAGAATATAATTCAACACAAATATAATTTTCTAGTAGCGTATTGAGTCGGTCTGTGGCACAATGAACTTCAAGGACAAAAGTTTGTAGCAAAAGCAGTAGTACCATATGGTACTATCATACGACAAAGACCGAACGGTCGTATCTCAGTTTATAAAGGGTTAGCTTCTTTTTTACGAGGTCCTGGGTTCGTTACCAGCGACTAATCATCCTAACTGAGGTTTATCAGGTTTTTCCTTCGAAAAAACAGGCAAATGCCGGGATGGTCTAATCAACCTAGACCCTGACGAACTCCTTGCCGCATCCTTTCCTCTTCCCTTAGAGCCATAAATGCCTTAAATACTATAATTAAAGTTCGAACTCTTCCTACAAAGCATCTCTAAGCAAATATCGATGGTATTTTTCAGCTACGTCGTATCTCTATCTCTAATCCAAGACGTAGCTGCAAAGTACGATCGTTATAATTTTATTAAACTCCCAGGGAGATGTCCAACCGAAAGAACAGAAAATGCTGGCAGCGTTGCAGACATACACGGTTAATTTCACACAATGAAGATCAAAGTACACCTAAAGTACACATAAAGTTCACAATATGTCACGAAGACAGTTCACAATATGTTCCAGTGCTAGCACGTTTATACTGCATAATATATACACTTTTGGTGTGCCGATGCATTATTTATGCTCAAAAAGTTCATTTAAAATTGGCAAATGTACTCAAAATGATCTCAAAACGAAGTGTAGATAATGTGAACTACTGTAATTATGAACTTAATAAGTATAAAATGTGCACCGTGGGCCAGAAGCCACATTGAACCCTCTCTAAAAAAAAAAAAAACATTTTTTCGGTAGGTTAACAGTGCGCTTTTTGTGCCAGTAGATTTTCAGTGAAGTATTCTCGTTTTGATTAATTAGATCGTCTTCTCATGTACGCGTTAACTGCTTCCTGTGCTTGCGATTTCTATGAGTAGTTAATATAAATATATCAAGACGAATTTAAATTGGCTTCTCAGCCAAATAGTAAGCAAAGAACGCGAATATCGCGTGCATGAAAAGTCGGCCTTAGTCCATCTATTCATGTACGCGATTGTCGCCTTACTTTTCGTGTGATTAGGTTTAGTAGTAGGATTAGTTTTCACCTACATCCGGGTCACTTTTAGTGACCTGATTTCAGCTTCGCTTAGAGTATATAGGCACACCGACTTGACCGCCAGACTGCTTCATCAATGCGTTACCGTCGACAAGGATTTGAATTATTATGTACTTGGGCGTGTGAAAGAAAAATATACAAAGGCCATTCAAAAAGTTTTGCTCTATGGGCCATAACTTTTTTATTAGCAGCACTAGGACCATAAAATTTTGTGTGCGTGTACTTGTGTCCTTTATGTACATACATATGTTACTCAATGTATTCTCCATTCACTGTGACACATTTAGCGCACCGTTTTGTCAATGCCGTAAACGCACTTTGGTCACAAGGGAACAGAAAGCAAAGAGGAAGGAAATTTGTCTCGAACTCCAGACCATTCAGTGGTGATTTTCCACAATGCTTTAATGGCGTGATCACAGAAGATATTTCATATGGATCCTGAGAGTAAAACGCAGTTCATGGAATGGCGTCATTCCGGTTCTCCACGGAAGAGAAAACCAAGACTCACCAGATCAATAGAGAAATTAATGGCCATGGCGTAATCTTCATCGACTTTTTGGAACGTGACGCAACAATTAATAAGGAGCGGTACCGTCTGTCACTGGCAAAGCTGCGACGTGCTCTAAATACAGAGACCGGAGCTCCAAAATAAAGTCATCAAACAGCGTCAAGATAATGCGAGACCGCACTCTGCCTATCACATACAGCAAAAATTCAGAAATATAAGATGGGAAGTGGTCCCTCAGCTCCCTTATAGTCCGGACCTGGTCCCGTCCGATTTCTTTCTGTTTGGTCGTCTGAAGACCCGCCGTCGTGATAGGCAGTTTGCTAGTGACCAAGAACGCATTGCGTGTGTGAAACAGTGGTGTAATAGTCAGCGTCCGGGGTTTTGCCAAAGTGCATTTACAGCATTGAAAGAACGGTGCGCTAGACGTGTCACAGTGGATGGAGGATAAATTGGGTAACATACGTATGTACAGAAAGGACACAAGTACATGCACACAAAATTTCGTGGTCCTAGTGCTACTATTAAAAAAGTTATGGCCCATAAAGCAAAACGTTTTGAACCCCCCTTGTTTTTAAACTTTTAGTGCAGTTTTTTTTTTAAGTTTCGTTTGAAATAGTCAATGTTAATTCCTCTTTCAATCATTACTTGATCACTTTAAGATTCTGAATTAAGTAAAAAAGCATAAATATTTTCTTTCCAAGTTGCTATGCAATCGGAGACTTAGTGTCCCTAATTACGAATGGAGAACTGATTTATTCTCAAAGGAGTTGTCATCTGATCCACGCATGCGTACGTCTCAGTATGTGTGTGGTGCAATATTTTAAACTTCCTTTGATGAAGGACAACTCGTCCAAAATGATGGACTTTTCATCCATTTATTCAACCACTGAAAGCGTCATACATCATCTATTCAACCTTTGACTTAATATTTTTTTCTAATGTCTTTCAAAAAACAAACACAAGTCCTTTTATTTTCAAAGCAGGGTAAATTTTGAATCTGACCTTGAAATTTTTATTTTCTTTTTCCCTCCTCAAATATAAGGCAATGAGTAGTTTCAAGTCGTGTATAAATGTATTCGAGAATCTACTTGTATTTATCGATGATGGAAATCCATTCCTTGGCGAGAGTCTGTGCATTTTAGAAATCAATAGAACATACTCGGTTGTTAGCGAGATCTACTTTATCGTATTGTTTATGTCGGAAATTAATGAGAATTTCGAATTTGTGATTCCACCTGCTTACAAAATATGATTAGCTCATTATCAGAATATCAGATTTAAGTGTTTAATTGTCCAATGTAAAGTATAACTGTATTTACAAGTCTAATGTAAAGGAGAATCTTTATGGTCCTTGGATATAAGTTACGGTACAAAAATATATAACTGGAAGTGTGTTTGTTTGAACGCCATACAATTCCACACACCTTTGACAATATTATAAGTCTCCCCCACCATAGTGTTGATTTTATTCGCCCCGCACCAACAGGCGGGCAAAGTTTGTTTATTTAAACGCTATAGGATTTCACACCCCTTAACAGATTGAAACAGAAATTGGCACACAAATTCCTTGCATAAGCCTCAGGGTGACTACTACTTTTTTTGTAGTTGAATCAACACAACAAACGGTGTTGATTTTGTTGATTAAACACAATGGATGTGTTGTCAATGTTGATTCAACACAATGAAGAGTGTCTTTCATACTAGTACTATCACAGTGTTAAAACAACACTGACAATAGATTTATTGTATTCAATCATTGAAATCAACGCCGTTTATTACGTTCATTTAACACAGAAAGTGGTGGTCAACCTGGGATACCGAAAAGTGTTGAATTAACACAGCCATCCATTTCTTGTAGCAGTGTACGGAAACTTACGAAGTTTGAACGAGATGGATATATACTAGCGCCCCTAGCGGTTCATGTTGAATTCGTAGATTCACTAATTGAATACATCTATGTTGACGGAAGTACAAAAATCCTATCTTGAGAAGTTCCAGGAAGAAGTGACACAGAAAATATTTTCTGTACGTAGCAAATGCGATGAACACAATATAGTCTCTTTTTTAGTCACTCTTGAGTCTTCTTATTGTGAGGAACCCCGGAGTACCACAATATTATCAATACATAAACTTGCGTGGAAGCAGTGAATGGCCTTGGTGACCTTTGACCTGGAGGCCAGTCATCACAGATAAGCCAATCCTGCTTGAGATAGAAAAAGAGGAAGAAGAAACGCTTTGACCTCATAGCTAACAAAACGTGAACTTGAGTGTTGGAGTGATAAACCGCCGTCGAACTTGTCCGGGTATCAGCTAGTTTATTATACATTTTTAATGAAGCAATTAGCAGTGGTTCTATGTAAGTATTTAGTTGTAATGTAAACGAATTGCAAAACCTTCTTCTTCTTCTTCTTTTTTATTAGGTTGATAGAGGGAAATTATATATAAACTGTGTCTTGTTAAGCTGTATTATTTTGTTTTCACTTGAGAAGTATTTCTCATTGATTGAATAGACTTCAAATTATTCCCTGTAGGCAATTAACTTCAATGGACACTTTAGGTTATACAAATCTCCTCTTGAGGTTTGGAGACAACCAGCGGTCATCCAGTCGCCATTAGACGACACGAGACTCAATCCCTAGACACAATTAACTAAAATTAAACAACCAACAAAGTTAAACGAACGGAATTGAAATCCCGGTATCGGCGAAGAAGAATGCGAGAGCACTGAACGGCTGTTACAAATGGAACCTACGCGTGGTAATTAAATCTCTTAGTGTCCGTGGGGTGTCAGCCCCCCAAAAAATATCTCGGGCGCACCCCACAATTTTAAACTTTTCACGGTCAAAGATCGATAGAAACCGTACCAAACTCCACGTACACTCTCTCAATTTTTACTTTACACCCCCAAACTGAAAATTCTTGCGGAATTCCTGCTTACCCCTATGGCCTAGAACAGTGTTTCTCAACCTTTTTCATGCCGCGACCTACTTTTACCATGTCTTCTGGCTAGCAACCCCCAAAAGTTCTTTTCTTGTTTATAATAAGTGGGTTCATTCCACTTTGTGTGTGTTGAAGCCTTCATGAGGTTATGTAATACACACCCACCACCCACCCCTCGCGATACCCTTGCAAACCACCCGCGACCTCCCTGAGGGTTCCGACCACCACGTTGAGAAACCCTGGCCTAGACTAACAAGCTGGATGGCTTTCATAATAAAAAACTGTGCCCTTTCCACTAATAAAGCGTATTACCACCAGTACGAGTCAAATCATAAGTAACTGAAATACTTCTGAACTAATATTCAGTGAGAAATGATTTGAAGGGTGTGAGGCAAAAACATGGTAACCCACAAATGTTTATTTTTTGAGTTATTCAGCACCCGATGGAAAGGAATCATACCGCGTCGTTTAATGTTTTCCGACTTCAAATTGTGCTCCAGAGATGGCAGCAATATTTACTTATGGTAAGCCTATTGTAACATTTTGGGATTCATAAGATGGTAACCAACAATTAAGATGGCGGGAAACGAGGAGCAGTATACCAGCTTGCCACTAAAAAGGGAAAGAATTTGTAAATTAAACATTTCTTACAGTGAGTTCAGTGAAAAGATTTATTCTTGAGTGACTTAGGTAGCGAATATTATGGTATAAACAATAAAACATGGTAACCCACACAGCAGCATGAAAAACAGAAATTCGTTATTTTGATTTGGTACAATTATTTTAAGCCTTTATGTACAGCTTTACGTGAAAAATCAGCTTTCAGCCAATGAAAATGACTTGTGAAGCAGTAAAAATCGAATTTCTTAAAAGTTTAACATTGTGGGTTATCATGTTCTTGCCTCACATCCTTCATTTTTCGTCTGCTGGCTATTTCAGCAAGAAGCCGCCCGGAACGTATTTGAAGATTTACACGCCTCTAAAACAAAACTAGAGAATATTCAAAATGTGTGTTTTTTTTAAGTAATTTTGTGCTCCATATTCTAGCTTGAACATTCATATTCTGCTCACGCAAGATGTAATTTTTTTTATTGCGTCACGCTAGCCAGCAGCCAATGAAAGAGGTGTTCCCACCCTCTATTTATGTTGCTTGTTCGTGATTGGGTATCGGCTGGTATAGCGTGAGAACCTGTGGCGGCTCGTGCCTCCAAAAACTGGCGGTTCACAAATTTTAAATGTACATACAGTACTTCTAAAGGAATGTTTGCTGGCCTGACGAATTACTAAGTTCTTTATTAATCCGGAAACACGTGAGTATGTATTTTTTTTTAGTTTCACCTAAAAGCTGTTTCACTTGGGATAATATGCGATTCAGGTCTCTAATTGTGTTAGAGGATCTTTATGCATTATCTAAGATATTAGTTTGCAAATATATATATATATATATATATATATATATATATATATATATATATATTGCAGTCATGCCGCTTAGTTAGAACGACGTAGAAGCTTCTCCTAGTCTTCTAACAGAAGGAGTTTCTTTGCACAGGAAGTCAGCCGTCTTTCCTTCATGGTAGAAAATTTGTAATTCTATTTATGTTGTAAATTTGAACCTTAAAAATTCTAAAAAATCCTTACCTCAACTCGTTTCCTTTTGTTTTCTCTCAAGAACAGGAGGAGAACTTCCCAACTCTTTGATGTTACATTTTTCTTCTGATGTTATTAATGAAAAATTGTTTTGTTTATGAAATTGCGCGGAGCGATTACCTGGGACTGCCACGATTTCCTACAAAACATGCATGCCTATTCTATATGCCCGGCATATTATCTTGCGGTTCTTCACTCTGCTTCACTCAACAACATGCAACAGCTATCCTGACAGAGAGGTTTTTATTCAGCCACACCAGACAAATACCGTGATGGTATCTTCAACTTTGGCCCTGGTCGACACTTCCTGCACCCTTTCCTTTCCTCTATCCCGGCCTGAGCCTTACATGCAAGAAAGCCATAAATAAAATTCAAATTCAAATTCCTTACCAAGATCAACACCGTTTGTTGAGTCGATTTAACACAAGAAAAAAGCGATGTCGCCCTGGGACACCGAAAATATTGAATTAACACAGCCATTTTTTGCAGTGTGGTCTCCGCTTATAAAGGATTCATAAACTAAAAGAGTCGCTGGTGTACATTGCGAAAATTCTCGTATTACATGACTGGATGTAAGTAACCGGGTACTTCACGTTAACATATTTACACAGCAATTCTGCCAGCCCCCCTGTGGAGGATGTTTACCCCCAAAGTCTTGACAACATCCCCAACTTAAAAATTTTTGCTGTGAAAAATCGATAGAAACCGCACAAAATTTCACTTACAAAGTTACACCCTCCCAAATTGACTTTATACCCCGCAAACTGAAAATCCTGGCTAAAACCCTGTTTACGGAATTCTAGAAGAGCGTTTAAAGATTAGCTAAATAACACCTTTTTTAAAAGGCAGATTTTCTCGTCAAGATACCCTCATCCTAAACAAAAAGCAAAAAATGATTTCTGAAACTGCTTCTATTTGTGTTTCCAGCATAGTTCCGAATCCTGTCTTTATGACTATTTCTACAGGAAGCAAATGCACAATACATGCGCGCATATCATTTTGCACTGTCTCTTCAAAATGATAATTTCAGTTTACTTTACCACGGCGAGACTCTACACTAAAGTGTGTCGTGACTTTACTCAACAACACACAATATGCATGTCTATTCTATATACTAAAGAAAAGAAAAATATTTTAAATATATTTCTTAAGTTAAAATAAGGACGTATTTGTCTCTTTACCTGCGTCCATTTAATTTCCATTGTGCTTCGCGTCAGCAAACTAATTCTGCTGTATGAGTGAACTATCTCCGAAGATATCCGAACAGAAAACCGAAGTAGTTGTGCTCGCCTGAGCTGGCAAGCTGTGCAGCGAGATCTTACTTCCCCGTTGCTCCCTCCCAGCACCGAAGAGACCGTGCCGCCTCTCTTCACCTCCCCGAAGTAGTCTGTTCAACTGCATGCATCAGGTTCATTTTTGAGTACAGCGAAAAGCCAGAGTGGAAATGAAAAACAACCATAGACTTATACACTGTTGAAGACGTTCCATAGACTAAAAAGAAAGTGACCATTTTTCACGTTATACTGGGCAGCACTTCTATAATAGGAACAATCTTTACATTAACAAATTGCATTTTTAGTGAATTAATTTTATTATTACTGCTCTCAAATACATAACGGTTCAGTGAACCATTGAACCCAAGGCAGGAACCGCCGCTGGTGAGAACATTAGCTATTCTCTCTGACTGGTAATTCACTTTAGATGCAAGGTGAATGAATCATCTGACGGACTATAATCAGAAAGTTATGGGCAATATAAATAATATTTCGTTACTTTCGTTTCTCGTAGTCAAATGTATCTTCTTCTTCTTCCTCTTCTTTCATGACTACTCTTTAACTTACTTCTGTAAGTGAAAAATCTAAACAATGAAACGTAAAGAAACTTGATTGTACTTTTGGTCATGTCCCAGATGACAACTGAAGACCAGAATTGAAAAACATCCTAAGTCCACTTTTTTCATATTTGCATTTTTTCTGTTCGTCGGTATCTACGTTCCAAGAGCAATTCACTTGCAAATATTACATCCTAATCCCACCACAGAAACCCTTTTTTAATACAAAATAATTTCCGCTGAATAGGATAACACACGAGGACCTTGGACTGTTTCTCGTTCCTCCTGAAAAATATACTCCGGTGGACTTGGGATGTTTTTCAATCCAGGTCTTCAATTCTTATCTTCTCCTAAGCAATGATTCCGTCAGCCCCTAACAAATTCCCGACAGTACTCCCCGAATTTAAAAAAAATTACTGTCAAAAATTGATAGAAACCGTGCAAACCTCCATTTAACATCAACTCAATTTTGATATTACTCCCCCACCCCCAAACTGAAATTCCTGGCGGAATTCCTGCTCCTAAGAATGACTCGGTGTAAGGCAAACAATATAATATTAGCAACATACTTTGGAAGTTTACAGCACCATATATTCCTAATCGTACTCGTCATTCGGTCTGACAATGATTTTTTTTTGCCTGCAGTGCCATCTCTTGACGAGTGGCGTAATGATGCTTGATGTTTCAACTATGGCCACTCATAATTTCAAGCCGCTAACATCACTGAGTTCTTTGTTTTGATCTTGAATGTTATAGTACCTTACTGACAATCATCAGAAAATGATGATGGAACAAAGAGGTTATATAAAAATTGTGTTTGGGAACAGCCAGATATCACATGGAGCTAAATGTGGCGAGTATAGTGGGTCTCCACGCATTGGAATACGTTATTTTGGCCAAAAGAGTCATTATGGAACGTTCTTAGGAATGTCCTCGCAGTGCTCCACTCAGGGCTAAAACCGGGTCATTCTTGGTGGCTCGGTGACCCGGCCTGACCCGAACATAAGTAACTCGATCCGAAACTTGATCCGACAGAACCGATTGACACGGTCTGCAAAATATAATTAACTGGAATTTCTACGTATAGTATTTTTTGTACTCTGGGGGTAACATCTGGGTCCTGGTCACCCATGAAAGAAACAATATTGAAACGGAAGGAAATACTTGAAAACTCTGCTTTGTCCTCCGGGTCACCGGGTCAGGCCGGATCCGAAGCATAGACCAGGTAAATCGATTCACAACTTGACCCGGTTACTCGTTACTGTGTCATCTCTTTTATTGTCTGTTTAAGCGTGTATATAAATAAAACCTTCCGTTTTCCCAAATCAATTGCCGTTTCGAAGTCTACGACGTTACCGCCTGGTCTACGGGGGTTGGGTCCCATCGCAGTTGTAATACTAATTTCATGTATATGCGCAAAATTATTCTAAACTGTTGAACACTTCCCAAAGATAACGTCCATTTTGTCTCGAGGAGTAAAATTTTCTTTTGTGATCCTTGCTCCGGGCATAAGCGTTATGGGTACTTGCACACAATTGTCCCTTTATCATAACACGTATTTCAAATTATGAGGCCGCTTCGGAAGGGAGGAGTTAGTCTACTGCTTCAACGCTGATTAAATCTGTTGGGAGAGGAGAGCCGAAGCTCTCACCTGTGATCGCCACTGTCTTACATTCACAGCAGCTCCATAGTTGCATCACGATGCTGGGTGGGCACCGTTCCAGACCCTCTCGCTTTGGAAAAACTCCCTTAGCAGAGCCGGGAATCGAGCCCGGGACTCCACAATCGACAGTCAGTGACGGTAACCACTAGACCAGCGGGGTCATGAGAAAGTAATTTAATCGAAAACTATTTAATTTCAACCAAAAAGGGTGGATTTTAACGAAACACTCTTACTTTGCACAGAAATTTTGATATTCTGAAATGGGATTCCGATGCTTTACGGATGACATTTATTCTTCAAACTTGAAAGAACGAATTCTCATCTTCATAGAGTGGTTCACAATGCACCATGGGTACTAGTCAAGTTAGTTTTGCGCTATTTGTTGCCACGAAGGTTATCGAAATATGAAGTCCTACTGAGGAGTTAATGGCGTTTGGTAGAAAATAACAACAGAAGACCTGATAACTTTTCTAAGTGACAATAACATACCAGAAAGACGTCAGAAGTAAGATACATACAAGAAATCTTTAAAGATGGTTCTCAAGTACTTGACGAGACGAAAGGGACTATTTTGAAGGCGTTTTCTCGCTGTGCCCGGCTAGCATAGGGGATAAGGCGTTAGATCACTGGTCGGAAGTTAGAAGTTTCAAATCCCACTAAGTTTCATTTAATTCTTTTTAATTTATAAAAAAATATTGCTTTCCTTTAATAGTACTGATGAATAAATGCTCTCTTCTACTTTCTTTTACGTTTTCAACAATTTATTTGTTTGTTTTCATGTTAAAAAAAAAGACATGAAAATTTTATCTGAATACATGGAAGTTCTTCTAAAAGGAATTGAAGTCCAATCTTTTTTCGAATGGAAATTGTTTATTTTTCCTTTGATAAAAATTCGTTTAAAAGAGTGGTCCCTCTTTCCGCTCTCGTAAAATGACGTATTCCGCTTAATTCGAGCGGAATTCCACTCGTCAGAATTTAGTGTGTGTTTTCTACGGGACAAACTAGATAATAATCAACAATTCTTTAGTCACGAGAGAAAACAGGTGATCAAGCACTGCACGCTAAGAGTTTTGAAACGTGAGCGGACGTCAGCAATGAAATGCAAATAAATAAGCGAGAAACAACAACGATATAATAACCTCTTAAATCAAGATAATTCCTGAACTCAAGAAAGTCGTTTTAAAAAATTGGCAAAAATCAAACTTGTAAATAATTACATTCCTTCCAAACCAGATATTATCTGATGACCTAGAAATCTCTCTCTCTCTCTCTCTCTCTCTCTCTCTCTCTCTATATAT
>JAGDQP010002262.1:11354-21985 GCA_022664845.1 Lepisma saccharinum
AATCCATATACATTGGCACTAGTTTTGATCAGAGACGTTTGTAATTGATTCGTCATAACATGTCACAACAAAGACTTTTAGATCATTTATTAACACCATTTTGAGATTAATTTAATTGATCTATGACCTTTGCGAGTAACAGAAAATAAGTCACGTATTACTGAATCTGTGTTTGTTCCACTCAAGGTTGAAACAAAGTCTTTATTATTTTTTTTTAATATTTAATAGCTATTCTAGACGCTTACGGTTTAGGACTGTCACAAGTGTCAGAGATGACGTCTCTCGGAGATAATTCCTAAGAGAAAAGAGATAGAGAAAGTAGGACGGTCAAGATATATTGAGGTACCATCCCGACATTTTCCTGACAGGAATGAGGAAAAAAACTGAAAATTTCAGTCAGGATATCCGAAGCAGGAGAAGTGCTAAAAGGGCTCCAGAGGATGGACCCCCCCCCCCAAAGGTAAATCAGTTACGACCACAGGGAATAGATATCGTGGTTCCAAAGAGAGTCTATGGTCATAGGCGGGAATCAACAGTCTAGCCCATCAAATGCCTTAATTTAGCACTGACTGGATCACGGAGGCTGGGTTTTAGATAAAAAAAAATATTTTACTTGAAGGGATATTAAGAATGAGAAAATATTCTTGTATTAGAAGGTATCCGAAATTCATAGTTTCAGACATCAAGAAAAATATATTTTCTTGCGACTCTCACTAATGATAATTAAGATAAGGCCCGATTGGGTTTAAATAATCATAATGGTGTCTTCCTGTTCTGTCTAATCTTTCCAGACATGGAATTTTATGAAGGGAGGGATTTTTTAGGGAAATGCAGCTCCGAACTGCACGCCTCCTAGCGTGTTTTCATGGAGATTGGAGCCCACATTTTTTAATGGTTGTAATAAATAAGCTGTTTAGTAATGCTAACAGATTCTGTACTATTTCTTAAAGTTCCGTAATAAATTATGGATGTTATTCTACTTGTTCTCCGCCCCCCCCCCAAAAAAAAAAGACTAGGATACAATTCTGTTAATATCAGTATTATTCAAATGCACTCTTGTAAATATGAATGTGATTTTTTTAAGAGAAATGGAAAATTGATTGACTCAGTTGCAAGAAAGCCGTTTGGCAATGAAACTGAAACGAACACAAAACAAACTTACTTCGGTCTAATATCAGGTCATTTCACAACAAAACTTCATTCTGCTCTTGACTGGTTGCAGAACATTTTAGGATTTGGGTCACAAAACATTAGCTTGAGAAAAAAAAAGTATCCGAACACCCAAATAACTCGAAAAAATAATTTAAAAAAAATATTTTTAAAGATATACTTTTCTTAAACAATTCGTACAAAAAGTAAAAAAAAAAAACTTTTGTTTATGCATGACTAAAAAGAAAAGCATGTGATGAGCTAATTCAAGAATTTATAAAGTGACTGTATATAAGAGCGCGCTTCATGCTTTTCTTTTTAGTCATGCATAAACAAAATTATTTTTTACACTGAGAGAAATTCCTAGATTTTTTTTTCAACACTATTACAATCTAGACGTTGTGACATTACGGAATATGTTAAATTATATGGTCAGTTTATTTACATTTTGTCATTATTCTGGAGAAATTGTATGTCTAGTCTTTTGTCCATGCCACATGAGCGTTTAACATGATATGTAATGGTCTCCCTTCATTACTACTGCTAATATCAGTGACTTCATTACTTTTATCCAGAACAGTAAGGACAAAATGTACATAAACTGACCATATAGTTTAACATTCTCCGTAATTTCACAACGTCTAGATTGTAATAGTGTTGCAAAAAAGTCTAGAAATTTCTCTCAGTGTACTTTTTAGTACGAATTGTTTTTTTTAAAAAAGTATGTCTTTAAAAAGGATTTTTTATTAGCCAAGTTAGTGGATATGCCCAGGGAATTATGGTTGCCTAGCTATTTCCAGGAACGTTTCACAAAATTATTAACAGTGTATTTGTTGAAAATTTGAATATCGAAGTCTTAAACAAAGAAACGTGATTTTGTATAAAGTATTTTGAAATCCAATAAAGTCCGCTTGCTTTTTTATGAAATTTTCCTCATGATATACAGTACACGTTTTAATATTAGTCTTTTCAGTTGAAATTTCATTTCTCTTCATAGTCAACACAATATTCCGGCAGTAATTGAAAATTCCTATTCTAATTGTTTTAATTGAAAGCGCGATTTCAAACGCTGACAGCTCGATTCGAATATAAATGAACCCTTTGCTTCAAGCGCCCAAAGCGTGGGAGGGAGAGCTTTCAGGCGGCTAAAGTGAAAATTTGTAATGATTTCAAGAACACAGGGATGTGGTTGCGTCGGCATTAGCGGCATTAGAACAAGCCTTGGCAACAGTGCGCGTCATTCATTTGTTTACGCTAAAAGCGCCTCTGACGCTTGAAGGGGATTTTGATTTGGCTTTCGGGCAGAGAGAAAAGAGGGCGCTAGCTATATTTGCCTCTAGCGGTGACAAGTTGCAGCTGGTTGTAGTGGTTGACGAACCTAATATTTATTTTCTATGTTGATATACGCCTTGGATTCATGAAACTGTCAACTAGCAGGAAAGACATCTGTGAAGTTTATGAAATAACGGATTTCTTCTGATCAACACCAAAGAGCAAATTACAATCCTACACCACGACATGAGACACTATAAGTGTCAAGATAACTTCCGGAAACATTATGATTAAGTTTTATATTCTGGAAGTATCTCAAGTGTTTTGTTTTTAACTTTTTTAAAAAAATATTCTTTTCTACTATACACTGCAAAAAATAGCTGTGTTAATTCAACACAATGCGGTGTCCCAGCATGACTACCACTTTTTGTGTGTTAAATTAATACAACACATGGTGTTGATTTCGGTAGTGGGAGAAAAACAAGATACGGCGTCAGCGAGACTTGAACATGGGTTGCTCAATTAAAAGTCGAGCGTCTTACAGACTTGGCTAAATCGTTAGACAGAAAAGGCATTAGATTCAAACGATATTTAGCGAGCAACATTTGAATTAAACGACTACACAATATATTTAAACAATGTAGGGGATCTAATATATGTTGCTGAGCCCCCGAAACAAACTAAGTTACTTGCACGACTTATCCCATGACTTAATCAGTTCCTATTTGTCAATTGGGAACCAGAATTCCCATTCATTGGTAATATTCTATTTCTATGAAAGCAAGCAAGATGGCGACAGCTAAACACTTGAGCAGCATTACTGCTTTCTTATCGTAACAACATGTCAAATGCTGCGCTTGCTTTCATAGAAATGGAACATATTCTCAATGAATGGGAATTCTGATCCCTAATTAACCAAAGGAAAAGTGATTAAATCATGGCATAAGTCTTGAGAGTACCGTAACTTTGTTTGTGTTTGGGGTTTAGCAACATTTTTTTATCCTCTATACTGTTTCAGTCTAGTACTCTTTCTGTCTGACGATTTAGCAAAGTCGGTAAGACGGTCGATTTCTAACTGAGCAACGCATGTTCAAATCTAGTGGGCCTATGCATAAAGCTATCCCTGACTATGGTATAAATTTCGTTTCATGGGATTCTTTGTAATTTAATAGAATACAAGTTGTAATTAATCTAATTGAATGCCATGAACTATTATTTTGTGTCCTCTTTTGCATGTTGAAAACATGTTAAATTTGAATCTATATTCCAACGAAAATTTAATTTGTTGATAGGACGTTAATGTGACGAATTTTTAACTGATGTATTGAACCGTTCCCTAGATTACGCCTCATATCTGTCTTTCCAAGTTAATTGCATAAAAATTGCGCTTAAAAGAGAATATAATAAAATTAACTACGTTTGGCATGTTCTTACTTGCATGTTGAAAACAGATTCAATTTTAAATTATATTTCAACGAACATTTAATTTCATTAATAGGGCGTCAATGTGTGGAGTTTTCAGCTGTGACAAAGGTTTCACTTTGTGTGCCTTTTTCTAAGGCGACATATTACACTTGAGAAATACACACTCAATAGTGCAGCGATGGTCAAAGTGTTAAAGAAGGAAAAATGCACATAACAAAGAAAGAAGGAAAATATTCTTTATTTTTAATCTTACACGATGGTGAAACGATGGCACTGGATTTGTGGCAACAGCTTTCAAGACCCAGAAGAGATATCGTAGTAGAGTAGCGACTCTTAAGGCGAACAATGGATGAGGGTATAACATGACCAGCTACCAACGACAAGTGGGGAACGTTCCAGCTTCAAATCCCACAGAAGACGGTTATTTGTTGGAAAATGTATACTGTATATCATGATGAAAGCAATGGACAAAATGCAGCTAAATGTGTATAAAAATAGACAGGAATCATGTTCAGTTTTGGCCGCTGAACGAACTAATTCAAGAGTTCTATCTATGCCGATTTTTCATTTTCTTTCTTGTTCATTGTTGAAATCATTTCATTGTTGTCAATTTTCTTCCCTGAAAGTTTGAACTCTCTAGGCTTGAATTTGTAGGAGCAACATTGAAATTTCGTGCAACGATAAAAATACATTAGACATATACGGAGATGGTGCTGCCATCTCTTGTCGGAGATCTTGGCTTTACATTGCTCTTAAATGTAATAAGAGTAGCTTCAAAATGTATGAATAAGATAATGAAAGAGACAATAATCGCAAAGCATAGTATGACAGATATTCTATTGTGACAGAAAAACAGAAAATATTAATTTCCTAGAATTTTCTGTGAAAAAACAAACAAACTAGTTTATTGTGGCTCTAAACTTAGAAATGCACCTGAACAGCAAACAATGAAAAAATGTTATTCGTATCTTCTCTGAAGAACTTATTATTTTCTCAACCACAAAACAGTTATTAGAAAAGCTTTTCCTGGAATGGAATAATCTAGTTGGGAAGTTTTCGTTCTGAGAGTCTGATAAGCGAGAGCCACCTAAAACGTATCCTATTGTTTACCCATGTTCTGTATTCGTTTCGGCCTTTTCAATCTTAGATACAAGCTACTTTCCATGTATATCTATTCTTACACGAATCGAGCTGATCCAAATAAAAATGATGACTTTTCAGTTAGCTATATTTAAATATAATATATATGATTTTAAAATTCTAAAAACGTAAAACTTAACAAGATAGCTAGTTCGATTTATCTCTGTCTATAATAAGAGCAAATACTTAGCATGTAAAATCAATATGTCACATAATGTTTGATTAGTAGCTTACTTACAAAAAATCCCTTCCCCAGAAGATATAATTCATTAAAAACAAATCTGAATTTATAATCCCTATACAAAAGACTTATCTACAGAAGGCACACACCAAGACGACGTATCTCAGTGGTTGGCGTAACATTCGACAGGTCGTGGGTTCAATCCCAGCGGCCGAATATCCTGACTAACGTCTTTCCATGGTTTTCCCTTAGTCACACCAGATAAATATCGGGATGGTATCTTCAAATTAGGTCCTGGCTGACATCTTCCCGCATCCTTTCCCCTCCATTATCCCGGCCTGAGCCTCAGATGCCTAAAAGCCATAAGTAAATTCAGTAAGTCCAGAAGGTATAGTTCTTTTCTTACCATCTCTAAGCAACTATAGATGAACTTGGAATTTATACGGTACTAGCGTGAATATCCATCCTTTAACGATCAATTGATATTTAGCTTTTAAATCTTCGGCCATGAGACCTCAACAGGAAAGAAAATTAATATATTTTACCTTCCAAACAATTTTAATTATTCGTCTTATAATACTTAAAGGACGCCAAAGAGATAAAACTCACTTTTACATTACATTTTTAAGCTTTATAGCCTTAATTATATGGCTCTAGCTCAATGATATCGTTGTATGAAAACAACCAGGATGAGTGGTAACACTTCCTAAAATCAAGTGCGCTTTTCACATACCATTTCGGGCCTAGTCCTACGAAAGCACTTTCCGCATCAATTCAAAAGATTAAAATTAGGCTAAATATACTACAACATTCAATAAGATCTTACTTATAATTCACTGGTCACAAAATTCTATGCATCAAACAAGGAATCATAAAATTGGCCCCCTTCAATTTTATAAAAATTCGATGTTCTCAGAAAATATAAAGAAAAAAGAAAAAAAATCGCGCACTTTTTGTTAATCCTATAAATAACAAGTTTACCAACCCCGAGAGTCAATATTTACCAGAATAATAAATAGGCCAATAAAAATGTCATGTAATCCTTTTGCTTGCGCCAGTGTCCTGCCAAAATCAGGAGTATAATCTTCCGTAAGTTGACCGCTACAGCCTAAAAATATACTAGACCCAGAGATATCGCTTACTATATTCTTTCCAAAGCCCAAGCACCTTTTCTCCCGAAGCCAATGGTCCATTAAAACTCCAATGAAACCCTGAAACTCAGGTTTTCTGTATCTATACAAATTGTGCCACAATTCTACTGCACATCTACGATAATGTTAAAGCCTTCGTTATGATATGTTGAAACTTTTGTTATGATACGTTGAAAGTTTGTCATATGATGCCTTGTTTACATTGCTAACATCTTACCATAGTTTACGTAACCCGAGTTCATTTGAGTAATGTAAACGCCAGTTTCAAATTTAACCAGCGCCAACTTACGACGGTTATCTTCTTACGTTAGATATCTAAACGCAAGATGGCCGTTAAGCGCAGCTCACTTCATGAGTTTATTTCTTTCTTTATCGAAATATATAGTATAATAGTGATGCGTATCACTTTTAAAATATAAAAGAATGGTGGCAGAACTAATCTACAAAATGTTACGCTACAATCAATTCATTTGTGTTCATTTTTTTATAACTTAATCCTCTCCCGTGTAATAAGCAGATTCTTTACTCTACGGAGAGCTTTATCTGTTTCTTTACAGACATGGTAGAACAAGCACGATAACCAAGTTAAGTTCGGTAGTCTGAACGCAAGTTAGTTTTACCGTACATCGTTAAATTTTAGTAATCTAAACAAAGCATAAGACAGATTTTGGAAGCTGAAAATGACTCTTGTGTCTGAATAGGTATTCTGAGAACATTCTCCCAGGAGGTAAAAGCGAATTAATAGACACAATACTGTTAAGAAAAAGACATTTAGAATAAAATGTCCGACAGGAAAATTATTCACAGTACAAAATTTTCTGGGTTCTCTGAATCTACGATCAATTCCAAATCTTATTGTTTGTCAGATAAGAAATTACAATTTATTCTAGTTTTTTTAAATTTCGTATGAAAAATATAAGCGACATGACTTCAGTAAAATTTTCAATAGCAAAATATATTTTGAGAAAAAAATGTATACTGGATTCAAAAAATGCACTAGGAATTAAAAATAGCTTTTCTTTTTCAAATAATCTAGATATTTATGTAATAATTTAAAATCTTTTTGACCTGTGTGTAATAATAAGGTTGACTAGCAGTCAGGTCAACATGCGCGGAGAAAAAGGGGGGACAATACTCATGAAAATGTGATTCAAAAGTTATGTAGAAGTACTACCGGCTTCAAAAACATATTGAATCTTAAAACAGTTGAATGAAATAGTATTTTTATTTTTAGTGCAGTTTTTGAAGGCAGTTCAGTTACCTTCTTTTAAAAATATATGTAAGTTAACTATCAAACGAATCTTTCGTGAAATTATCCTTAAGGATAGGCAACGCTCCCCGTCTTTTATGTAATTTTAGTTGCCTAACGCTCAAGGGGTTTCATAATCAAGAAGCTTTTTCTTGATTCTGTATACAATTTTCTACGTGTATCTTAACGATAATCCAATAAGACCACCATAGAAAAGACTCGCTAAAAGTCATAAAATGTTTCATCAAAGTCGCTCTACCCATTCATAAGTTATATCCTGACAAACACACACAGGAAAAAAAAAAACTGTTTTTAAAATACAAACGAATAAAATTGAGAACTTTCTATTTTGTAATACGCTACATATACAATTCAACAAGAATATAACTATCCTACATCATTCAATTGAAAGTTATTGTGTTGTTCACAGCCCGTTATCAAATAAATACATACCCTCCCCTCCTCCTTCCCCAGGGTGAACGTTGTTGCCAACACAAGATGTTTTGTGTCATCTTTTTACATTCAAAATGAATTCTATGATAGTTCATTCACTTCGTGTATTGAATAATGAAACGTCTGTGTTAGATATTTAAATAAATAAAAAAATATAAAAAATAGGCCAGCGAGACTTTTTTTATTAAAATAGAAATAGGAAGTCTACTAGCTTCCCATTGACGTGATATCACTCTGGTCTTATTTTGTTTAAAAATACGAAACTCGTCCTTCCACCAAAGCTATCTCCCGCCCTCACAAATAGAGAAACAACAATTTCAAAAGGAAATGAAAGAACACAAGAAAGTCACATTGTTTGTCTGTTTCCATCTTCAGCTCTTGAAAAAAAAAAGAAAAGAAACTAGGACAATCGTTTTCCTTCACGAAGGAAAACTACAAGAAAAAGAAAACGAATGATTATCAAAAGCGAAAGATTGAAAAGTGGACGTATTGGTGAAGAGGCGTTTTGTTTGACTTTGAATGTTACGCATCTACTTTGTTTATGGAAGATTTTTTTTTTTCGGGTGGACAGATATTCAAATAAAACACAAACGGAATGGACTGAAGGCCAGATGTTGTAGAAATGAAACTGTTCTTTAGAGGTTTTGTTTAGTAGATCTAAAGATATTATTTCAAGAAACGTTCTATTTCATCTTCTTTATTCCTTGACGAATTTCATTCCTCCTACATTACTTTATTCTACTGGAATAACGGAGGGGCTCCACAGTCTAGTGGTTAGAGCGTTGGACTCGTGTTCGCGTGGTGGGTTCAATTCCCGGCTGGAGTCCCACTTTTCGTCGTCCACCCAGTGTCGTAAGGCAAATTGGGGATTGACGTCACGTGACGGCAACACTCGGTCTAGTAAACCCCTGATACGCTTGTTCGTGGTTAGGTACGCGCAGTGGACGTAGTTCGCCATACAGCCGTTACTCAGGTGGACGTAGTTCCACCAAACACGGACAGATGACGTTGGGGCAGGCTCAGGGCCTATAGGCCTGTTACGCCAGTGTGTGTGTTTTTTTTTACTGGAATAACGGAAATTGTTTCCCACATCGATCAAGTGCAACGTTAGACAGGGCGGACAATTTTAAAGGGGACAATATATTTCGGGACGGAAAGTTCTTATGACAAGAAGGAAAAGAAAAGAAAGGAAGAACTACACAAAGATAGAAACAAGAAAAGAACGAAAAAGGAAAAGAGAGAAACAAAGAAAGAGAAAAGTACAAAAATAAAGATAAAAGGGAATAGAAAGAATGAAACAAAGAAAACAAAAGATAGAAAAAAGAAAGGCAGAAAAACGATAAGCAGAAAAATAGAAAGACAGAAAAATGAAGGAAAAAAAGAAAGATAAAATAAAGAATGGTAGAAAGAAAGGAAGAGAGAAAAAAGTAGAAAGGAAGAGAGAGAAAAGTAGAAAGAGAAAGAGAGAGAGAAAAGTAAAAAAGAGAAAGAACTAAAGAAAGAAAGAACGAAATAAAAGAAAGAAAGAACTAAAGAAAATAAAGAGAGAAGAAAGAGAAAGAAAACCATGAAGGAAAAGAAAGAGAAACAAAGAAAATGAATGGTAGAAAATAAAGAAAGAACAAGAAAATAAATACAAAAATATAGAAAGAAAGAAGGAATGAAAAGAAGGGAAGAAAGAAAAGAAAGGAAGAGAGAGCAAGAAGCAAGCCGTTGTAGTAAACAATTCATTTCGGAAGAAGTTAATTCTGAAATTCACATAATTTGAAAATTCATGTCAAAATTACATCCTAAACAGACTAAAAGCACAATTATAATACTATTAGTGCTGGTTTTTTTTCTATATCTTGGAGGTTAAGAATAAATTCCACAACCTACATTTTCTTACGTAAATTCACTCAAAAGAACAATTTCGAAATTAGCTCTCATTTGGTTACAAAGCTAACAGAGGACGGCTTTGATTGCCAAAATTTATTTCTGATCTAATTTCGGTTAAAGTCTGCAATTTCTGTGTAAATACAGAAGTACACCTTTATTTTAGGGCTACACTAACGCTAAAAACAGTTTTTTTTTGCTAGAAATCTGGAAGCTTACTGACAAAGTGTTGTTTGGAAAGTATTTCTTCAGGTGACGATCTCAATAGATTCTGCTACGTCTTATGATTCGTTACCCCTCCTCAGTTGTCTGCAAACGTGTATGCTTTGCAGCAAAGAGAATAATTTCCAGGACAACAAAATGCATTCTCAACAAAATTTTTAAAACAAACATTGGCTATGAAAACAAATATGCTCATGCATAAAATTTCAATGTAAAAAATAAACTTACCAATGAATGAAAGGTAGTGGCGATCACAGTTGAGAGCTTAGGCTCTCCTCTCTCAACCCGTTTGGTCAGCGTGGGAGCTGTAGAATAAATCCTCCCTCCGGGGAAAGGCCTTATTCAGTACTGAATGGAATATGGTTGTGATTTATTATTATACGTACTTAAAACTAGACATAATAATATTTATCTTTCATTCTGTCTAAATATTAATTAAAACTTCTTGTTATCATAACAAATTAAACTGTTACGGGCGTTGGTGAGAGAGAGAGAGAGAGAGAGAGAGAGAGAG
>JAGDQP010002262.1:22085-107382 GCA_022664845.1 Lepisma saccharinum
GAGAGAGAGAGAGAGAGAGAGAGAGAGAGAGAGAGAGAGAATTGAGTTCTACATAAATTTTTATTTTAGTTGTAGTTTAATCTTTTCCCCCCAGCTAACACTAATTAGTACATTTATTTTGTTATTCCAAATGAGATTCTTCTTTGTTTTTTTGGTATATTTTCAAAATAGAAATTTATTTTTATTTTTTATAGGGAACTAGTTGATTTTTCGGCGGAAGGATATGAAATAATATTATTCGGGTCTGGTGTTAATCATAGCACTGTACCATTCACACAATAAAAATCTTGTCTGATTGAAGTAAATATCCTTGCTTCTCTGCAACCAAAAAATATTGCTGTCGTGCAGGTGGCATATGGAAATAGGATACGTTCTTTTGCCTTTTTTAAATGGAGTTGATTGATAATCGAATACCAACTTTTCATGTGTACTTATTGATCACCAGTGGAGCGAAAGGGGTCAGTCGCTGGAACTAAATTTGATTTTTAAAATATGTGTATGAACAGTATATTCATTGCTCATTTTTATGGATACACGAATTACTATAAATTATATTAATAATGCATGCATGCATGCTTAAATGTCTATGTAAATGAATAAAGGACTGTGTGTATGAATTTGTTACATAACGAACATGAATTAAATTTGAAATCCAATGTGTATAGTACCTTGAAACACAATTTACATAAATTATACTCCACTAGATGGACGAATGAATGTGAGAATGACTGATTCAGTGAATGAATGCATTAATGAATAAAAGAGTGAGTACATTAATGAATTAATATTTGTGAATCAACTACTGCAAAAAGTGATCTTTGGATAAGATAGACAGATTTTGATAATAGAGTCACACACAAGCAAGAGAATGAATGAATGAAGAAATGAATGACGTATTAAATGCCTATCTGCTTGAATGAATTTATGTATTACATATCGAACACGATTTAAATTGGGAAGCCAAAGTATTTTGAAACATAAGTTTAACGAATTTTACTCCACTAGTGAAGTAACGAATCACAAAGGGTGAATGAATGAACAACTGAATAAATGAGCAACTGAACAACGTGCATTTTCATCTTTGAACAATCTCTAGATATCTTTCGATAAGTTAGATACATGCATCACACACACAAGCGCAAGCATGGAAGAACGAATGAGCGAATGAATAACAGACTGACTGATGACTGACTGACTGACTGACTGACTGACTGACTGACTGACTGACTGAATGAATGAATGAATGAATGAATGAATGAATGAATGAATGAATGAATGTGCACACAAATTAATTTGGACACTGTCATTAACCATTTGATACATCAATCTGACTGAAGCATGTCGCTTGAATAAATAAACACTTAATAAAAGATGTTGCTGATATAATCTTAATATGGCTCTGGGTACAATATGTTATTGTTAATATAGTGATAGCTATGCGTATAGTTGTAGTTATAAAAATAAATGTTGTTACGCGTGTTGCGTAGGCCTTAGAACAGATTATAGGTAACTGGTTACATACACAGACAAAATGAGTTTGTTAATGGTAAAATATCACTAAAATCAAGAAATATCACAGAGACTTTTCGTATGCTGAGGTGGATGGATTCTGTTGTCAGTTCTACGCATGCGCAGAGTGAGGAAACGGTTCCTTATCGTAACCGTGAACGTAATTCTGATTTAATATTTGCTGCCTTTATCTTGACTACTTCTCATTTTAATAAGAATTCCGATCGTTAATTGGAAAATACAAAAGTTATTCAAATTTGGCGGAAAGTCGTGGGATTAACTTAGTTTATGTCTTCGAGGCTCAGGCAAGGCTCTTGTGACCTTCAATACCGTTCGGATCTGGTCACTTTTATGTCTGACAATTTAGTGCAGTCGGTAAGACGATAGACTTGCAACTAATGAACCATTGTTCAAAATCTCGCTCATACTTCTTTTATTTTTTTTTCTTAGCCAAGTTACTGGAAATGCCCAGACAACTATCATGGTTGCCTATCTTTTTCCAGGAGTGTTTCGGAAAATTTTTAACAGTGTAGATATTCCAACAGGTTTTACCCGTTTTAAAATATTAAACTAATGCTAACGAAGCACAATTATTAAGCGTAATTAGCTTATTACATCAGAACGATTCAACCGATTTCAACCAGAATTGATATTATGAAAGAGGACGATTTCCTCAACGTTTTAGCAATTTAAAAGAATTGTAAGTTACTTGCGTTTCTACGATTGCATTTATCAGCCCGTCACGTGAAAATACTTCATCTTATTCCAACCAAACTTAGTATGGTAATACAGGGAATTATTTCCAAGGTTGGCCGAACTAAGGGACAAAAGAAATAATTTTCCATGGAAACGAGACTCGATAATTAAAACTCACATTAGCCCATCACCTTAGAACCGTTGAACCGATTTTAACTAATCGATAGAGGGCTTTAGTCTCAAGGTTTAAGGCATAATTAATACAAGTCGTATTATTATTTAATTTAGTTATGTCCTTTAGGCAACTTTGTCTCAGACCGGGGTAGGGTGGGGAAGCGGATGTTGAAAGAACCGAGCGGCCGTAGCTCAGCTACTAGAGTGTTGGCGGGATGTCTTGGAATTGAATTGAATTTTAAATGCCGTTAGGCAGTTTTGGCTCAGGCCGATTGGATGATGATGAAATAATTGGTGGAATGAAGAAAGTGACAGGAAACCGGAGATCTTCGTGAAATCCCAAGTATACGGTGTTTGTCCCCCACAAAGCTTACATGGCAGGAGCGGGCGTCGAACCAGGGACCCTAAGCACCAGAGGTGAGCGCTCTACCCAGGGGCGTAAAAACCACCTCCGAAAGTTGCGGGGGGCGCACAGTCAATTAGTTTCGCTACTGGTTCTACCATTGGGTATTGTTCATATCACTCATTATTGCTCATCGTTGGTTCTGCATGTTTTGTCGTATTCAGTTGTGGTTGAAGGCTTGAGTAAGTAGTTGAATTGCAAGTAGTTTGTTAGTAGGTATAATTACGTCCTGTTCCAAATTACTCGAAAATATCAAACAAGTCTAACGAAAGTGTTCCAATAAAAGAACGAAAAGAAGCAGTCCATCCAGAAATATTATTTTATAAAAATGTAGGCGTGCCATCACTCACATGTAGGTAAAGACATGTCAACAAAACGTCAAGAAATATATCGACACAAATGTGCGTCGAAGTGATATAGTACTATCATAAATTTAACAAGAAACGAATTACACGCGTATGAATTTTATTCATTACAAAACAAAGACGTGGAAGATACATACATGTAAAGCCTTATAGACGAGAGTGAAGCCTCAGAAAAAGACGCTTGCCTATTGACAACACCAGCACTAAAACTGAGAATTTAAATGAAATATTAATATCATGAGTATAACTATATTATACGGACATATTTCATGTAAAACAAAATGGCAGAATTAGTTTATGTTCTAATAACAACCTATATTAAAATACTCAAAATATATTCAAAACTTTTATTTACTTTATAGACAACACATGTTCAATTTTTCACATTCATTTTTTTCTCAATGTTGTGCAAACTTTTTCGAATTTTAACTTGGTCGTATAGTGTAATGGATTTGAAGAGTAGCTGGTACCATGATAAAACTGTTTTTTTTTTTTTTTTTTTTTTTGTGATTTCCTCAAAACTTGTAAAAATGTCTCATGTGTCGTTTCTGCAATAAACGCCTTAATTATCTTTTAAGGTTTCATTAGAGTTCTAAATATCTCAATAGCGTAACATTATGTACCTTCGAGCTTTTCACTCCATACGAAAGGTTAAGTGTCATGTCTAAGAAGGCACTTTTGCGTAAATGAGAAGTTGTTATAGAGAACTATGCACGTTCCTTCTCCTCCAACATGATTCATAATGAAATCCTGTTATGAATGCAGTAATTAGTTTCATCTTCTTCCTCTACATATAAAGAGCAAAACATGTATTTCTATTACCTCTCGTCTCTCTCTTTCTGTCATACAATATTATACTTCACTCTTTGATCGTTTTTTTTGTTTTCGGATTAGTTTTTGACTTCATGTGAATGTTCTTGATAAAATTCTGTCATCACATTAGTTGAAGAGCTGTCAGCAAAGACAACAGAAGTCAGAAAGAATCACTTTGAGAGATAAGACGCCTTGCTGTTTGTCCTTTACCACTGACTCCATCGGTGGCAGAATTAGTTTATTAAAAAAAAAAAAAAGTGTAAGCAAAATGTTTAAGGTTAGTGAAAAGGAATAATCTCTAAAACTAGATGACAGCACTTCCTTTCAAGAACCTTAAATATTCTAGCAGTTGAATACATGAGGAAGTCGTAAGTAGTCGTTAGAAAACCGTTTTTATCCCCTTTCTGGAACAGCAGATATTTGGACTTGTTAGGTTTTGTTGCTATCAACTGATAAGTTGTTCTACCAATACCAGGGATTGCGCTAGGATTTTCAGTTTCGGGGCGGGGGTGTAAAGACAACATTGGGAGGGTGTAAGTGGAGTTTTGCACAGATTCTATCGATTTTTTGGCCATATAAATTTTAATGTTGGGGGTGCGCTCGAGAATTTGGGGGTTGACACCCCTACAGGAAGAGAGGCTAGCGGAATCACTGGCCAATATCAGCAGGAGCTATATAGCAGATTTAGTGTTTTTAATTAATATCCAGCTCAATTAGTGTTCTGGCTTAATTTGTGCTCGATGTTCCTGAATCACGTGTGGTGCAGTCTGTAATATTATAAATTTCAGGTCAGCAATGGGGAATCACGCAAGTTTGAGCCCCTCTGTTGGCCATACTAAATGACGTGTACCAGGATTTTCCTCAGTTTCACTAGGTGACTGTCGGATGGTACCTGAACAATTGCCCTGGTATATACCTTACCCATCGATACAATACGATAATTGGGAGCTGTATTAGATCGTGTCAAAGAAAAGAGAGCTTAAGCTTGCGTCTAAAACTCTGCGGGAAGTTTAATAGGTTCTAGCAGTTTTTGTTCTAAACTATTTGTTCATATTTATATATTTTTTTTTTGTTATTTCAATAACATTTACGACCAGCTTGTGTGCATCAATTTTGTTTTTAAACTTAAAATACTGGTACTGATACTTAGGAAATATTTTAAAGAGATTATCAAGAGGAATTTTGGTCGATGGCAACTCGTACAGTTTTAGAAAACACTGTGAGAAAATTCTCAAAATCTTACAAAAGAAAAAAAACACACAAATCCCGATCCTGGGTTTTATGCAAATTGCATAGCACATGTACTGTTCGGCCTGCATACAGGAAAGGTTTGATTAGGGAGTCTTACCATTAGAATATGAAGCGAGACCGCGTAATTCAGCTGTTACCATTAGCACACATGCTTTACAAATAAAGCTTTCTAAGTGCTTGTTTGCATGTTTGCAGTGTGGTTCAGTGGTTAGAATTTCGGGTTATTAAGTAGAAGATCTGAGTTCGATTCCCGGCGGGTTTAAGATTTTTTTTCGTGCTTTCTTTTAAAGCACATATTCTCATACTTATTATTAATACATGCTTTCTTGCATTTTTTTTTAGGTTAGGTTAAACTTTAAAAGAGTTAGGTTAGTTTAGTTTGAAATGTTAGGTTAAACCTTGTAAAAAGTAAACTTAGCTTAGCTTAGGTTAAACCTTAAAAAGTTAGGTTGGGTTAAACCTTAAAAGTTGGGTTAGGTTAAACCTGAATAAAGTTAGATTAGGTTAAATCTGAAAAAAAGTAAGGTTAGATTTGGTCAAACGTTAAAAATTTAGATTAGGTTTAACCTTAAAAAGTTAGACTAGGTTAAACCTTAAAAATTAAAGTTAGGTTAGGCTAAACCTTAATAAAGTTAGGTTAGTTTAAACGTTTAAAAGGTTAGGTTAGATTAGGTTAACTTTAAAAGGAATCCCCTCCCTTGTTTTACATATTCCGAACACGAGACAGTCATAATATTTAAATGCTCAACAAACCAGAATAAATAAAATGTAACGTTGAAAAAAAAAAACTTAAACCGCTTTAAAATGTACTAAACAGTAAAGCATAATAAATGTTATAATTACGGGTCTAATTAATATCTAATGATTGTCTTGAACCAGACACAATGATAAAAGAGGTCATTTGTTTAACTTCTCTTTTTCATGCTGTGTTAATTTTGTGTGAGAGGACTTGAAAGAAGATATTACTTAATAAATAAGTTTTTTAATTATTTTAGAACAGGACAACACTAATATGTAACTTCACAGAAACAAGAAATACATTTCTCTTTGGGATCAAGCTGCAAGTTGCGATTTTCCTCTGCAAATTTTCAGTTCTTTTTGCTCACGTTGGTAACTTTTAACAATCTCTTTAGCCCCTTACACACACACACGTATACAGGGAGATAGAGAGAGACAGACAGACAGACAGACAGATAGAGAGAGAGCATGCCTCCAAGGAGAATAGAATCCCTTTCTGAAACTCTATACTAGAGTGAATTTTCCTCTACTGGTCAACGTGCTGACAGACACACTGAAATCTCGAAAGTTGAAACAATAAAACGAAGGAGACAAAATGATCAAAGGAAGATGTCTGTCTGCATGACAAACATGCAATGTCAAACAACGAAATCTCATGAGAAGGTATTGAAACATCAAAGAGGGTAGAGTTACTTCCCCTCCAGGATAAGAAGCTAGAGCAAAATAGAAATTCAAGATTTCTTGGGCATGGGCAAAAAGAAATCCCACCATTTCGAAAAGGAAAGAGAGTTACCAGATGATACGCTCATCAGAGGAAAAAAAATCTAGTGAAAGAATTCTTCATAGAAGAATCTAAATAAATGCATAGGACAAAAGTTCGAGAAAGTTTTCCCACCGAATCTGCAAATTAATTCACAATCGTTTTGAAGCAAAATAATTTATAATTTGATGATGATGATGCGTGTTCTGCCCGAAGGCAGGTCCTGAACCGAAGGTCCCTGGGCAAGGTGAACTGATACTGATTTGTCATAGTCTTCCATCGGATAAAGATGGAAGGAGGGGAGCTACAGTTTAACGTGGACTCTGAACCACTTGTGCCACCACCGGGAATCTAACCCGAGATCTCTTGATTACAAGGTATATGCTTTGTTAAATTGTTGACTACTTTAAACTTTCAAACCTAGAACACTACCGTTAGTCAGGAAAATAGTCTCCATCGGACTCCACAACACTCTGCCACCTGTCAACCAGTTGTTGAATACCCCGCTGAAAGAAGTAGCCGGTTTTGGAGGCAAAGAACTGGGTCACTGTTCGTCGCACGCTATCTTCATTTTGCAGTATTTTCCCGGAAAGGTGGTTTCGGAGGGTGAGAAAAAGACAGTAATCTGTTGGCTCAAGATCTGGTGAAAACGCCGGGTGGGGAGTTTCTCCCAGCTACATTCCTCAAACTTAGCATGGGTCCTTCTTGCCGTGTGTGGACGAGCGTTATCACCGTGGATGAGAACACACATGATTCACTATGGCACGTACCGTCTACTACACTATTCGCTCGTCTGATGGCTATGATACAAAAATATATTAAATATTAAGTTGGTAGATGTAAAAACAAAGGTTTTCTCTCTATTCCACAAAATGTAACGCAAAGAAGACAAATACACGAATATGTTTACATTCATACTTACAGTATCATCCTCATCATCAACACGATTTGATGTTTGTGTTTATTTTACATTCCTTTCTTTAATTCACAGTGGTTCATCGTGCCCTCAAATCTTAAACGTTAATTTAACTCATTTCCCGACGTAATACAATGATAAAATTTTGCACAGCGGCGTAAGTCGGATGACAATGCAATATTCCATTTTGACTTTCAGATATTTATGTATTTTAAAAGCATATATTTTTTTTTAGTATGGACTTCTTTTCCTAAAATAAATACTAGCCTACAAAGATATTGCGTTTGACTAGTTGCATAACACTTTAGGATTAAGGACACAAAACATTAGCTTGAGAAAAAGTATCTGAATATCGAAATAACTCGAATAATAATAATAAAACATTTTAGAGACAAACTTTTCTTAAACAATTATTCGTATTAAAAGTAAAAAAAAATATTTATGCATGACTAAAAAGAAAAGCATGAGGCGCGCTAATTGAAGATTCATTCACCATCCAGTTCCGTCGCCAGTCCATTAAGAAATGCGATGACTAATTCCTTCAAATCTAGATCACGTTTTAAACCTCCCTGCCTCCACAGAAAAGTTCTTGAGTTTCGTAAAAAAGGTGGAAATCACTAGGATCCAATTCCATTCTATAAGGTCGATGATACAAAAGTTTCTAGGTAAACCTTTCTACAAGTTTTCGTACCAAATTTTGTGCAATGATAGATGACGGGTTGGCACTTTTATCATCATAGACGTTACTTTTCCCAGCATTAAATTTCTACATCATCAACGCACTGCTGATTCATTTCAACGTCCTCACAATAAACTTCCTCGACTTCGCAGTAAACCTGAAATGATCGCGTAAGTATTCTTAAATATTAAGTAATCGAATCACCACCCTATTCCAGACCTTCTACGTAAGGCACTAATGCAAAATGAGGAAGTGGTTGCACTATATACATCTTTGTTTACGGTAGCTTTGCTTAGACGAGCAAAACAAGGAGGACCCACAACCCCATGAAACTTCCTTGAAAGAATTCTTCTTTCCCGAGAGTTCAATGAGTATTAATGGCCTCAGTCGTAATCTATTTAAACTACACATTTTTTCTTGTTATGCTGAAGACGACCACGAAGGAAAGATCCACTGGTGTTTCCATGGGAGGTCTCTGGATATGGAAATCAATGTCCTTGGGCAAGAGCTTTCTTTGTTTTCAGTGCAAGAATTCCTGTGAGAGTAAATAAAAGGCGGATGAAGAGAGTCCTCGTCCAAATAACTGTGGACGCTTTACGGGCTATTCTTATCCCTGAAGTAGGCCTTCCGTTTGGCGGTGGAAGTTTCCACAATCTTGTGAAGGGAGAAATAACCTCTCTCTTTCCACTGTCTCTTATTTCTTAGTCTCACTCCATATTCTTTTCATTGTCTCACTCTGATTTCCTCTCTTTTTAGTTTTCTCTCTTTACCGCTCCTATTTCTTTCTCTTTCTGTCACCTTTTTCTTTCTACTCCCCCCCTCTCTCTCTTCTTTCTTCCTCTTTTCTTTCTTTCTTGCTCACTTTATATATTTTCATCTTTCCTTCCCACCTTTCTTTTCCTTTTGTTTCTTTGCTCCTTTCTCTTTCTTTCTTTGCATCTTCTTCTCTTTCTCCATTCCATCTTTCTCTTTCTTTCTTATTTCACTTTCATTCTGTCTTTCGTACTTTCTCTTTCCATCTTTCATCTTTTTCTTCCTTTGTTTTTTATTTTCTCTCTCTTTCTATCTTCTTTATCTTTCTTTGTTTATCTCTCTCTGTTTTTATCTCCTTCTATATTTTCCTTTTTCTCCTTTCCTTTGTATCTATCTCTATCTTGCTTTTTCACTTTCTCTTACATTCTATATTTACTCTCTCTCTCTCTCTCATTATCTTTACGCCCCTGTCCTTCTTTCTCTTTCTATATACGGCTTATTTATACTTATTTATATACCTACTTGAGCTCCTGCGTAGCCTAGTCTGTAGCGCATTCGACTTCAGTGCGAGCGGTCCCGGGTTCGATTCCCGGTGGGGGGTAAAAACTTTCGGTGTTGATCCAGCATCGTGATGACAGTTGGGGAGCTGCTGTGAATAAAAAGACAGTGGCGATCACAGTGAGAGCTTCGACTCTCTTCTCCCAACCCGTCTGGTCAGCGTGGGAGCAGTAGACCAACTCCTCCCTTCGGGGAGAGGTCATGCATTAGTGGGTTGAATATGGCTGTGATTTATTTTATATACCGACTTATCTACATCTGGTTCTTCTCAATTTATGGTTTTAAATTCTGGATTTGCAACGTTAAAGGGAATAAGTAAAAAATAACATTATTTAAAGAGGGGCCGGTGAGCTTTACCTGGGGTTCCTAAAGCACAGATTTTTTTCTAAGGTGTCAACATGAACATTCTATGACACCCTAGAAAAAAAACTGTGCATTACCAGGGGGCGCGAAATGTGCAGTTCTAACTTACATAACACCCAATGCTATGAATTATGACACTGCTGAATTCTCCGTGTGTCCTTCATTATAAAGATGTTGAAGCCTTTTAATTGCGTGGGTGCAGCAAGAATGTGCTAATCATCATTTTATAAAATTGAAGAAAAGCTATTTTTACATGCAACCAAAAACATTCGTAATAGAATAACTGATAAGGTTTATTTAAAAAAACAAAACAATAAACTTTAAATTTTTTTCCATTACAATTATTTTCTGTTTTCATGCATTTTGTTTTTAATTTTACAAACTGATGGTTTGTCTCATTTTGTGTGCACTCACTCAATTCTATTTTCAATTCTGTGGGTGCATGCAAGAACCTGATAAGTAACAATAATCTGCTTTTAACGGTCGAGGAAAGCATAAGGGAGATTGTACAGAAACGCCATGTTTTGGTCAACGAAATATTGTTTCTGGACAACCATTTTTTTTTAGAGAATATAGCTGGGCACCTGTTAAGCACTTTTAAAAAATGTCACTTATCAGGTTCTTACATGCACCTACAGAATTGTTCTTGCTGACCGAGCATGTTGACCACATTTCTAAGTTATTTTACGCACATCTCAGACTCTTACGTAGAAGTTGTCTTAGGTAGGTTGCAGTTTGCTTTTCTTTGTCGGTGAAACGTTGTCAATGCTTACAAGTAAAGTTCAATTGGAACGCCATTGGTTGTGTTTTTTGTTTAAAAAAAAACGTCCTATTGAAGGAATGTCAAAAGATGGTATTTGATTATTAATTTTCACGTTCGCAAAACTTGCTTAATTAAGTCTATGGTAATGAGATATTTGTAAGGGGGAATTTTCATTGCATTGAGAGCTACAAAACCTTAGGTATGTGTTCAAGTACGTCCTTTACATACTTATCAAACAGCCACAAAGAACCCTTTCAATGACACTCATGTTGTGGCTGTAGATATAGGAAGTGAAGTGAACAAAGTTTTAAGATTGAAACTGTACTCACGTATTTCCTTAAATTTGCCGAAAACATTTAAGAATTGATACATTTAGATGTTTAGTACTTTTGCCTACTGGCTCTAGTCCCTTTTTTTGTCATTAGCTCTTCTGCGTGTTGGAGAAGGAAAGTAACGATCTCCAACAAAAGATGGCATCACTACCTCCGTATATGTCTACCATGTATTTTCACTGTTACACGAAAATGTCCTTGCTGCTCCTACAAATTCAAGCCTAGAGAGTTCAAACTTTCAGGGAAGAAAGTTCATAACCAGTTCAAGAACGATGCCGATTTTTTTATTTTATCTCTTGTCCATTGTTGAAAGAACTTCATTGTTATAGGTTTCGATATTCACAACAACAATGAGGCAATTTCAACAATGAAGGAAAACGAAAATAAAAATCGACATCGATCATGCTCTTGAATTGGTTATGAACTTTCTTCCCTGAAAGTTTGAACTCTCTACGCTTCAATTTGAAGAAGCACCAATGAAATTTCGTGCAACGATAAAAATACATTAGATATATACGGAAATAATGCTGCCATCTTTTGTTAAGGATCGTTACTTTAAATTATCCTTAAGATCCAAGGTCCCTTTGTACAAAATATGACAGTTTTGTATCACATTTATATTTCGCGTTATATTATAAAAGAATACCTCAACGTTTCTTTTTCTTTATTCGCCAATATCATTGGTATTCCTTGGCTTCTGAAGTAGACAAATATAGTTTGTATTTCACCACAATCATTAGATAACAAATATTAGAAAAAAATAATCCTATCTTATGATACCGCCAAATTCAGGAAGGTTATAAAATATTTAGTAAATAAGGTATCCTAGCTATTGTGTCTATTTATTTATTTATTTTTAATGTATTTTTTAAGGCACTTTGAGTTTTTCTTAAACATTTTTATTTTTATCTTCTGTCTTTCAATGGAAAATTGAATTTTATGTGAGAACTTGAGTAAATTCTCTCTATCTTAATTTGAAAGATGCTTCAGAGGTTTTATTAAATGGAAAAGAAAGAGAAAGACCCCCCCCCCCCCAGACACACACACACACACAGAGCATTCTTTTTATTCTAACACCATTTTCTTAATTAATTTTACTTAGCATGAGGAACGAAGATATATTAAATTTAATTGTTACGTCAGAGAGATTAATAGTAATGGAATCCCTAAGGCTTAGATGGACAGGTCGTGTAGCTCGGATGGGGGATAAACGGAAATTATATTCTACCGTGGTTGGTAAGCTGAAGGGAAAGATACAATTGGGAAGACCGAGACGTCTTTGGGATGACAATACTAGAAGGGATCTTTGAGAGGAAGGGGTTCATGTTGGAAACTGGCTTGATCTTTTATACTTGTTTTGTTAGGCTTCAGCAGCAAATGCTGGAAAGCCTTATGCATCAACACTCCGTTAGTCTGTCGGTCGATAATTTCCAACTCAGGAACTACTAGGGCTAAGAAGGTGATTGAGATATCGTTCGAAAGGTCTTAAATCGAACACTCGCTGCTTAAACCTGGTGTTAACACACGTGTAAAGTTCCCGCACTGGGACCCATTGTCACTTGTTTCTATGATGGTAGGGTTACCATACGTCGGTATTTTGTACGGACAGTCCGTATTTTAAAGGCCCTGTCCGTGTCCGTACCGTACCTCGCAGAAAGTAATTAAATGTACGTACTTTTCACTTAGTACTGTTGATTGTTAATTATTTTTCTAAATACATATCAAACCATTTATAATGACTTTCACATTACACACAAATACAAATTGTCCATACAGCATTAAACTGTAATATAGCCTAGTATTTGCTATTGTTAAGCAGTGTTCCTACAGTCTTTGTTATCGTCTAGCAGTGTTTTACAAACACAAATGTATTGAATCGTAATAACTACAAGATTCTCCGGTCTTGGCCATAGAGAAGATAGAAATGTAAACAATTACCTAAGTTTAGGAGGTAACCAAAAAAGTTCTTGACGTTTTTGATAGTCATAAACAGAAAGAAAGGTATACAGAAAAATCTCAATTACCATTAGTCCTCAAAGTGATGTCTATCGGCATCCAGCGCCTTTTTTCAACGTTCCCGCAGATGTGCCCTGGCGGTAAAACTGGCCTCTGGGGGTGAGGGTGGGGGTTTGGATGCAAAGAAAGACGTGAATGCCTGCTGGAAGTCTGCCTCATTGGCGAAGCATTTCTCACGAGGGTGGTTGTACAGGGAATCGAAGTGGTGATAATCTGTTGGCGCAAGGTCCGGGGAGTACGGTGGACGACACAGCGTATCTCCCAGCCAAATCGTTGCATGGTATTCCTAGCCACTCTTGTCACGTGAGGCCTGCCATTGTCAGCAAACAACACCATTCACCAATGCTGGCTCCTTCTGCTGCAGTTCCAACTGCCGCAAGTACAAGTCCGCAGTCGTAGTTTGGTCTACTGGTAGTTGCTCGTATTACACCACTTGATGACTAGTCCATCAGATACATGATTTTGCGTAGGTGTAGAGGGATCTTGCGGTGTGAGGCACAAGGTCACCCGGTGACAATCAATGTTTGGCACGCTTAGGAGTCTTGATTTGACTCACCTCATTGTTAATTGAGTTGTGTTAGTTTGTTGTATGTCAAAGAATATTAATTAATTAATTGTATATAGTATTTTTATTGATATTAATCAAGTAATCAAGTTGAAAACGTGCAAAACAACATAAGAACAAATGTGAAGCTAAATTGTGTTGTAGTTTTATGTCTTTACGTAGTTTTGGAGTTGGCCAATAGATGTCGCGACTTTCAGAGTTAGAAATTCAACGATGAACTAATAAAATATACAAATGATGGCTTGCAATTTTATATTGAAATAATATTGCACATGAGTATAATGTATTGAAGGAAGCGTTTTAAGTAAATTAAATCTAATTCTTTGTTTTTGTTGCGCTATATGATTAATGCTGTACAATTAAATGTATTACATACGTACATAAGAAGCCATGTTGGGTTTCAGTAAGTAGAGATACTTCTTGTAGAGACAATTATCTTGAATTAATAAATGTTTGAACTTGAACCTATTTTTTCATTTGTTTTATCAGCTGGAGAATAAATAATAGTTTGTTTTCCTAGCCCTGGCTGCTGAAAAGCTCCGGGTGAAAGATAACAAGCTAAGCTCTGCAGGTTGTACGTAAAGACCTGGTAGTCCACACTATGACGTAGACATGGGGCACCTTGTTTTCCTGCTAGTTAGTTCACATTTTAAGGATTAAAGTGCAAACCCATAACAACGCTCTCAGATATATACAAAGGAAGATTAGATGCAAATGGTTATTGTTGACATAAGCAACTTTAAGCCGCACAGCGACTGCACCTTATATTCAGCGTGCGATATATTTATATTCAGATAAGTCTCATTTCAGTTTCATACAGGCCCCAGTTTTCGTCACTGGTGAGCTTTTGATGTAATATGAGTGTGTTATGGCGCCGAGAAAGCAACGACGAACAGGCTGTCGCTCATTCGCTCTTGTTGGCTCCCGACAGTGTGTGTGGGGTACCCACTTGTTCAACTTGTACGCCTTCCTAGTCAGATGCAGTCTCACTGTTTCATCAGGAACCTGGAAGCGTTCGTCAAGCTTACTACACGCTTGGCTGCTATCATGCTGTTTGGCTGCTTGCAGGACCTGTGGACGCTTATCGCAGGGTGATCACACAGGGACAAATCTCTCAACCTGAATTTCTAAAACCAATGTTTCATTCACAGCATTTGCTTAAAGATTTGACATATTCGTCGACTTAAATCGGCTGCGGACAAGCCCACCGTAAAGTCATAATGCAGACAACCACGAATAAACTGTTTTCGATAACTTCATTTGTCTTTGCCACTACTCGAGCTATGATTGCCATGAGCGCGCAAAGCGTCTATCTTTGTAACGGTCAATGTACCACTCCCAGCCAGATCGCTTTTACAGCAAGTAAGGCACTTATTTCTGTATCCGTGATCACGTCTTCCCATGAGACGTCGAAAGCTGCAAGATTTTTTTTTTTGTTAACTTGAATTAAGTTTGTATTTCATGTTGATGTCGCAAGTAATTTTTTTAGAGTTTCATTTATTTAAATAAATAACGTTTAAACTAATTTGTCCCTATTTAGTCTGAAAATAATATGGTAACCCTAATTATGGATACACATTTCCAGTTCTTTTCTTCTACGAAAAAGGATGTTTCGTTACTACAAATTTGTATGACAATTTATATATTTTTTACAATTAATATAAGTGACTGAGTCAAAAAGGTGTCAGCACGGCGTACCGTTACGTACCGCCAGATAAAAGCACTGCACATTTCTATCCTGAACTCTCACTTAAAGAAAGAGTGCCTTCCACTGTTAAAGTTGTGTTTAACTTAAAATTCAGAAACTGTCCCAATCTGGTGTGGAATTGGATAATTGCAGGAAATTAATTATTTGATCAAACATTAAGGTAGACCTTGATTTGTTCCAATTAAGTATTTCTGTTGTCCGAATCATCGACCTGCTCACCACCTTGTCTTTGAAAATTAGTGGGTAATTAAACTTAAGTGTGTATTGACGAGAATTACTAATCATTTCACATAGACATTAATGATTTAAATCTATGTAGGAAGTACCAAAGTCATCTACATACACAGTTTTATTCACTACTGAAGCACTTAGATGCTTTAACATTTCATCATGGTGGGATCTTTGTGTTATAAGCGGCTGTCAAAGCAAATATTTGCAAGAATGTAATATTTACTAAATATTACTAGCGTCTTAACGTAGAAAGTCTTTTGCGTACTAAGAGTCTGCGCAGCACGAAGTAACTTCACATGTTCGTGCGCAAAAAGAAAAAAAAAGCCTGACTTTATCTAACCCGCCTTCACTCGCTGACGCTCACTCGGCATTAATATATAGGCAATTTAGAAATGTAAAAAAAAAAGTGACAGCTTCGTTTTCAAAAGACTAGACATAGAAACTTTTGTTCCGAAGTGCCAATCGCAGTACATTAAAATTTTGAAAATGCAAGAAAAAAGTGCAAGAAAACATTATGCGTGAGCTGCGTTATGTGAAAGCTTAGCTTTATGAGTACATAAATGTGTTCTTTCAGTGAAAAAAGAAATAAAGAAAGAAAAACCTTTACCTCAAACCCTGTAAACTGATGCCCTATCAACTGGGCCACACAACCGCTGACAAACAAGGATTTGGAAAGGTTTTGTATAGCACACAGTACATAAAAACACTACTAGATGTCACTGGTGGCACGTGGATAAGGCAGCTTTAATAAGGATTTCTATGTTGAAACACTTATCTAAATATTGATTAAAACAATGAACATAAATTTAAATTAAATATGAATTTAAAGTATATAAACGTTGGTGCTAAACTTCGAAATAAAAGACCAAAGAAAAATATTTTAAATGCACTGTTTAAATAATTCGGCCAGTTTGCCTATGCGGTGCAGGTGCGGTTGGCCTATGCCTGGGCGTGTGGAAGCAAAGAATGGAGGAAGATCTAGCTAAGGAAGAGAGGAGGAAGATTGGAATATTTTAAATATGGTATTGTACGGAACGTGATGTTCAGTTGTTTTTTTTTTTAAATCAATTACTCCTGCCAGGTACTCCTGGATTGTGATGGCTTCAATTTCGGGTCGCTAGAAGTAGATCCGTCTACCGTATCTAAATCCATGTCTTTATTTAAGAACATTTGAGTGATTCATTAAGCATTTATTGCCCAGCATTTATATCTGCCTGACATGTATAAGAATGTGTTTGTACTGGTTACCCTCATTGGCTATTCTTTAATACAGGGTAAGTCAAAATAATGTACCCGATTTCATAAATTTATTTTGTGAAATATAATGAACATATCTGAATGTAATACATGTGGTAAGAAGGGTAACTCTCAAAGTTTTTTTCAGTCACATCACAAGTGCTCTATGTGAGCACCTCGCGTAACACGACACACATCAAGCCGATAGTCTATCTCCTGCCAAACCTTGTGTAGTGTGTCACGGTCAATCTCTGCAATGGCTGCTGTGATGCGGGCGCGAAGGTCACCCAATGTTGTTGGAAGTGGTGGTACGTAAACACGATCCTTTATGAAACCCCACAAAAAAGAAATCACACGGGGTCAGATCGGGGGAACGAGGTGGCCAACGAATGAGAACTCGATCCTCCTGAGATGCACGGCCTATCCAGCGCTGTGGCAATGCCTCATTGAGATGATCCCGAACGCTGCCATGGTAATGCGGAGGGGCACCATCCAATTGAAGAATGAAATCTGCACTATCCTCTTCGAGCTGTGGAAGGAGCCATTGTTGCAGCATATCAAGAAAAACATGTCCTGTCACAGTAGGTTCAAGGAAGAAAAAGGGCCTATAAATCTTTTCAGGGGAAATGGCACAAAATACATTCACCTTGGGTGAATCGCGTTGGTGTTCCACAACTGCGTGGGGATTATCAGTTCCCCAGATCCTTACGTTGTGTCTATTCACATTCCCAGAAAGGTGAAACACCGCTTCATCACTGTAACGTAACCTTTCGGCGAACCCATCCTCTTCCATTAACGTGAGAAAATCAGCACAGAAAGACGCTCGAGCAGCATAATCAGTGTCTCTTAAGGCTTGTAGCAGTTGCAAGCGATAGGATTTCATTTGTAAATGTTTCCGCAGAATTCGCCATACAGTTTTCTGTGGCATTTCAAGTTCCCTCGCTGCCCGGTAGGTAGACTTCTGTGGACTCCGCACAAAACTGGCGCGAACACGTTCCACTGTCTCTTCCTCAGCTGAAGGACGGCCAGTCGATTTTCGCTTACAGATGCAACCCGTATCTCTGAATTTTTCATACCACGTACGAATGGTTTTTCCAGTAGGTGGGTCTCTGCCATACTTGGTACGGAAATGCCGTTGAACACTCATCACAGAGTTGTTTACATGGTAATACAGCACACAGAACGATTTCTGCTCTCCAGTCAGCGCCATTTTCGTTAACTGCTTCCAGCGCCGCGTAGCGGTAGACAATACAACCACGCGGGACATAAACTAAACTCAACTAAACTTTGAACTTTTGCCTTTCCTTGCGCGTAGCTCACATTAAGATATGTTCATTATATTTCACAAAATAAATTTATGAAATCGGGTCCATCATTTTGACTTACCCTGTACTATCCTTAAATTCGAAGCAAGGACTTGCTGGTGCATTTCTTCATTTGATTTTCTTAAATTCATGACTTATGTTCACATAAATTTATTTTTATATACACAGTGGCAAGATACATTCAATAACCTGCTCACTTCTTGTCGTTTCAGATCGTGTGAAACGCGGGGGAGTATGTCCCCAATCTTGTGGTCCTGAGGCAGCGTGTTTTAAGCTCATTAATGGAAGTTACACGTGTTTATGCCCTCATGACAGGACGCCACCCACAGAAGATCTCAGATGTCCTAACAGGAAAATTGGTGAGTACAAAATGCATGTCATTATTTTTTGGAAATTGAATTTATTTATGGCCTTTACGCAACTTTGGCTCATGCCATACAATTAGTTGTTTTCAAATGAATATCACAACTTCAGTCATTTAATTAAGGTAAGTGTACCGATTATGGCCAGGATGACCAATATGGCCCACCCCCAGATCTCTACAGGTTTCCGTGTGAGCGGCAGCAGCTTCAGTTGAAGTGGCATATTGAACAAGAAAATACTTTGCTGTTATTTTTAGCAAGATAAGTAATGTTTCATTTCAGTATGTATCCTTGAAAACCGAATCAGTATAATGCATAGATAATGTAGTTATGTGAGCATACATGATCATAAAATGTGTGTGACTCAATGCATTGCATTGTGTAACTAGCAGGCGCCAGAAAAAGTTAAGAGGATAATAGTGCGCAATATGGCCTACCGCCATATTGGGCAATATGCAGTCATAACTATTTAAAATGAAAGAATTTGGTATTTGAAATGTTTGTACTGAATACTCATCATCATAATGTTTAGTAATTAAAACGAAGATAATGCCAGGTAATAAGGAAGCTATGAATTCCAATACAAAGAATAAGAAGATTAAAACCGATCAAAGAAATTGTCATCATGTTTAAAACGACCAGAATTTCAGCAGCTTGCTTCTAACAGTCCTGAAGAACCGACACCGAGTTGTTCCAAGTCTTGTGAATCTTGGTTTTGTTACCTTTGTCAGGAAGACAGGGTTGTAGACATGCGTCAGTGTGTCGTGTCTCAAATACGTTCATGAAGAGTGTGTTGGAATCGCTGCTAAAGATCGTAGATCATTTCTTTGTCCCTCATGTGAGACGTGACGTTCTAAACTTCTTCGTTTGTGTTACATTTCTTGTTTATTCATATTTTTTGTTCTTGTATATACACTTATTTTTCAACCAATTTTGGCATTTTGTATTAATACAATATTCTTGGTTTTACAATGTCATATAAATTATGTATGCTTGTAATGTATATATCTCAGTATGTAGCATATATGAGTAATACAGAAAGATTACACATCACTTTTGCCATACGCTCTTGTTTTTATAGCGGGCCATATTGGGAATACCCTGTGGGCCATATCTGGAATACCATGTTCACAATATGGCCTGCTTGAAGCATTTTAGTTTTCGATTTATTACATTTTCGTATGTAATTTCTAGGAAGCAGTTTTTTTTTCATTTCCTGTCAGCGTCTATCGTAACGTAGGCGATAGAGAGTTGGATCTCGGACTGCCGAGAGGTCGCGGTTCGATTCCCGTCACAGTCATTTTTTTTCACAACTACATTACTTTACTTTTGTTACTACGTACGCATAAATGGTTTATTTTGTTACTACTTATGTACAAATGCTTCTTTCAGCTTGTTTTCGCATTTCCAACATTTCATACGTTTCACTTAAATTCCATGTCGAGCGAGCGAAGACGGGTTTGTGATCAGGTTAGATTCTTTTCATTGTCCGTTATGGAGAGACGAAACTTCTTCTCATCTTATTTGATCCTAAAAAAAGTAGAACAGAAGAGAATTCGCTGAAATTTTATCTGTCAAGACATTATTAGCAAAGAATACTAGCTAATATGTTTCCACAGGAATTCTTTACTCTCGTGAGAATATTATGACGTCAGGAATAGTTCCTCTCTGTAGATACTCCTTCAGAATGGGCAGACGGTACAGCATCCATTTTAGAACTACATAAAAGAATACTCAAGTAAATAGACTCGTTCTCATTACTTCGATACTAAAGTACTATTAATACCACCCTAATTTTGTCAATCAGTCAATTCTCTGTAAAAGAAATCTATGTATATAAAAATGGATGACTGGATGTATGCTTGTTCCAGCGTAACAGCCTGGAGTAATTTGGAGCAAACTTCCCGTATTGGCAATTCCCCAAGGGTATTTCTCGTCCCGTATTGACAATTCATGCCGTCTATGGGCTGAAAATTGAAGCAGTGTAGATAGACAAAAAGAGTTCGCATTCTTTGTGTGTCAGGGAAGAGTACGTTTACATTCCTGAGAGCAAAGTCTAATTTTTGACATTGAATGTAAAATTGTTATCTGCTAGTGCTAAACGATAGGGTGAAGAGAAGAAACTTGTGAATGTTTCTGGTCGTTTATTCGAATATTGCGAATGTTAACATTATTGATTTCTTGCATCAAATAGCCTCAATATCATTTCTAATTTAGACCAAAAAATATTCATGTTCCATCCTCAAGCATTAACTTTCTTAAATTATATTTTGTATATTAATGTGTTCACCAAGAGGAAGTATTTTAAAATGCAAGACGCGTAAGTGTTCTTTAAATATACCACATATTTTTTTACATCATTTCGGAAAACGAAAATAAGAAACTACAGAAAGGAAACTGATAGGAAATAAGTGTTCAAAATGAGAGTAAATGAATATTCACTTTAAGAAAATGAAGAAATAACGTTCCTTCAGGAACACTTGTACTGATTGCAGACCGTTTCTTGAGTCACTGAAATACTCCATTTTAACATGTGAAGAAACTTACTTACTGCTTCTCATAATTGACAATTATTCATCTCACTACTCGCTTTCTGTAGTTTTGTATTATAACACCGCTTTCCCTAAACCGAATCATAAACTCAAGCCTTTGGATGCAAGTCTCTTCGGTCGAGAAGTGGATGGTGAATCATCTAGAAGGGATTGTTTCTCAGTATTATATTGTTGGATTGTTTCGAGCAGCCTACACAACGCTAGCATCAATTGAGAAATCCAAGCGAGCGTTTGCTTCTGCAGAAATGTATCCATTTAACCCAAATGTCTTCATAGAAGGGGACTATGTTCCTGCTGATGTTAATACTGCAACTATCACACCTGAACACCTGGGCCTGTTTTATCACGAACTGTCTCTGAGTCCACATGATGAGACGCAAGTTGAAGAACGAACAATGATAACCAATCCTGAGGCTTTTTCAGTTCGATCGACGAGTGCAAATCAATACATTAAGCAGTCAACTAAAAGCAACATGCTTAATGAACGAGTCCAAGTTGAAGAAAAGTCCACGACGATTCAGGACCATCAGAAATTCTCTCGTGGGGCACTGTTTAAAAATAAGTTGGAACGGCAAAACACACAAAAAAATAGATCTTGTTCAAAGACACACAAGAAAGGACAAAGAAAATGGATACTACATTTACCGAAACGTCTTTAAACTTTTATTGTCCTTCTTCCTTCACGCAACACCTGACGAACGAAGACAGTGAAACTTTTTGTGTCGGCTAGACGAGTCCTTTGACGACGACTGGGTTCAGCGTGAAGCGTGTCAGGAGTGGTGACATGAGCAGTGTTTGGATTACAATGAACATGGGACCTACGAATGTAACAACTGTTGATGCGCACTATTATAGGACTTTGGCCCCCTAGGTGTGAAAGAGTACGCGTTTGAACACATTTGATAAAATTCTATTAATGATATTTTGCACAATAATTATTTCCTTGTTTTGTAATCCACATTTTAGCAGAAGCATGAAGCAACTTCGTTAATAAATATCTTCTTTATGGAGCATACATTGTTAAGTGCGTACTATTACCCTTCTTCACCCCACGTTTCGTCAAGTTACTGTGGTTTTTTTATTTCCTTTGTGTCTTCTGCCAACAGTAGCTTTGTCTGCCCGTCTTTCGTTGGTATATGTTTCTTCCTCATTCTGCGTCTATCCTTTGCTATTTTGTTTCTGACTTCTCTGAAAGTTTTGTACGAACAAAGGGATGTGGTTTGTTGACTTGAAAGTAGAGGAAACCATATCGCAAGGATCTCGAATCCACAACGTAAATAACCCTAACAAACTCCCTCCTTCTAGCTTTTGAGAGAGGGACAGGAGTCAAAGACTATAAAACAAGAGAGTGAACTCGTAATCAAAATAAATAAGAGAACGCGACGCCATCTCGCGGATGGATATGATACGCAAGGCGTTGGTGCTGACGCTTTTCAGATATTATTTTTGTTGGAAAAGAATGCTTTCTTGCTTTCATAACACAGTATTCGCATTTTGCGCAAAGTTTCTTGTATATTTATAGTTCTGGCACTTGTTTGCCACGGAAACATTTGCAAAAAAAATTCTAAGTTAATTTTAAAGGTTTATATTTTGTTGTTCAATGAAAATAGCACTATATTATACGCTAAATTCTTCCATCAGAACTCAAGGAATTTTGTCATATGCTTTTAACTTCAATGGAAGCCAATACTGGTTGGTGATAATTGTATGCCTGAGTGCAAATTTCTATATACGAGGTATTATCGTAAAGTATTCGATTTTATTTAATTTCTCGTGAGCTTGGGCTTTACTGCGCATGCGTAAATTATGCTGGTAGTAGGAAACGGCTCACTTTTCGATTTCGATGAAGTTTTCTCTCAGCTGTCATGACGTCATTTTAACCCCCAGCTAACTTAATGCACGAGTTTTCTCCTAGTTCGACTGGACTGACGACAGGTGGCATAAAAGATATTAGAAATAGGTGAAATATTTATAAATTGCAATATCATTCTCCTATTATCTCTCATTCCACCTGCCGTCTGTCCAGGGGAACTAGGAGCAAAATAATACTAGTATGGAATGATTGTTTCTGCGTTGTATTTAATTATCGAGGAAAGCACGAGGTGCGAGCTGAGTATTTGGTACTATAACTTATGGCAAGAAAAATAAAAGCGTAGATAGGGTAAACGTACAAGTTATTGGCACTTTTAGGGCGCAAAACATACGCGCGAGAGCGGGGAGAGAGCGGAGCGGATAATTCTCGTGTGGTTTAGAAATACATTGCAAGCAATTGGGCTTTCCACATCAGCGCGAGCGCGAGGCAAGAGCGGGTTTCTCTCGCTGCGAACGAAAAAAACACTCGCGTTTCCCTGCTAGAAATGTGGCGAGACTTTCGTGAGAGCTTCCCGCTGAAAGCAAAGCAAGACATTGAAGTAAATGAACTGTTTCACATCAGCGCGAGCGCGAGTGAAAGAGAAAACAGTCTTGCCAGGAAACAGCACGAAGACAGGCTGTATTTTCATCAATTACAACAGGTTGATAGCCTGCATTATTTCATTAAAAGCTAATCTTCTTGTTGGATCATAATAATGTTGATATGAATGCTCATAGAGTTGTAAACAAGAAGTTATTTCTTTGTTATGAAGATGTATTGTCAGTTAAAAGAATAATTACTGATATACATTTTTCAAGAAATTGTAGTAGTTTCACGTTGAAAATTTGAAATTGAATCATATTCCCGTTTCTCATATATCTACGGAATTAATAAACAACTATTTGTTCTGATTTTTGTACAAGCAGAAAACATTACACAGTCTAAATAAACTAAAGTAGGCCGGACACACCGGAACTGTGTTTCGGCAAATCAGTTTGAAGACGGAGTACATTTCCTTTACTCATTTTCTGTTATACATTTTATTTACTCGATACTGTATTAATGATGATGATGATGATGATAGGTGTTCTGCCCAAAGGTAGGTATTTGACCCGAAGATCCCTGGGCAAGGTGAACCCACGGTGGTTTGCCATTGCCTTCCATGGGATGATGATGTCCTGAGGACGGGACCTACAGTTTAACGTGGGATCCGAACCAATTGTATACCCACCGGGAATCGAACCAGGGACATCTTGATTACAAGGCTACGAGCTTAACCACTCATCCACCGTCAATAAAATTGGTTACACAGCAACCCTGTTTGCAGAGATTTCACTCGCAGGCAATGCCCGCGTTGATGTGAAAGGATCAGCGAGAGCGAGGCGAGCGCGGGAGAACTCGCTCTCGCGCGTATGTGAAAGCGCCCTTTGACCAATTGTGTTTTGAAACTTGAAATTCTGATCTATTCAGGCTTTATTTGTCTAACTTTAAACTCTTTGAACTTTTCTGAAATTAAATGCGCAACGAAATAATAAAAATGCAGAACATGTATCTTTTATTTATTGACTAGCCAAAGTAACCACCCGTTGGTGCGGGGTGAGTGAAATAAATTGGTATCCAAAAAATCTAGTGCCATATTTTTTCAGTGAGAAATAACGACCCGCTAATTTCGTGCAAATGCATTTTATTCAGCAAAATAATCTCCTTCAGCTTCAATTACATGTTCCCAACGAGATACACATGTGTGCACAAGCTTATAAATCCCGTATTTGAAGAATTTCTTCTCTCGCCTGCGTGACATCATGTCGGTTTAGGAACTGCTGACCACTTAGGTGATTGTTCATTGCCGAAAACAGGTGATAGTCTGATGGGGCAATGCCAGGGTATTAAGATGGATGAGTAAGAAGACCCCGCACGAGTATTTTGATCACCGCCTTGGTCCTTTTCACCATATGAGGTTTGGCGTTGTCTTAAAGTAACAAGACTCCTTTCCCATTGACGGGTGCTGGGTGCTGCTGACGCAGTGCAGCTGCAACCCTTTGCAACTGGGACGAATACACCTCGACTGTGATGATTTTGCCACTCTCTAACAATTCAAAATGCACAATACCATCGCTGGTCCACCTTCTGTTGATGAATGTTTTGTTTGGGGCAAATACCACAGAACCAGGTCACCACCAAATAATGCTTTCTTTCGCGGTTATTGTATAACACCCATTTCTCATCACATGTCAATATCTGGTCCAAGAATGGGGCTTTCTTGTGGCTTGACAGCAATGAAGAGTAAATGGTGAGCTGTTGGAGTTTGGTTTCCTTGGTCAAAACGCGAGGAACAAACTTACTGAGTTTCCAAGTCTTCCCAAGGTTGTGCAGATCCAATCAAATTGTTTTCTCCGACACTCCAAACCCTTGTGCAAGTTCCTTGCACGTTTGATTAAGATCACGCTCGATGTTCTCCTTCAGCAGGGCTTCGTCGATAGTCGATGGATATCCAGCTCGAGGCTTGTCCTGGAGGCTCTCATCTCTCGATGCAAATCGACTGAACCACTTTCGCGCTGTGCACTCACTCACTGATGCCTCTTCAAACGCGGAACATGTCTTTCGAGCAGCTTCGGCAGCATTGCTGCCCAATTGGAACTCATAAAGTAAAGACGGCCGTAAAACATCCTTTGACACTGACATGTTCACTTCAGGATTGTAGTTGCTACGGAACTGCTTTTGACACGATCGACACGCCTCACAACTCTGCACTGACTGACGGTTGACAGGAATGTCAACATCTGACGTCATCCAGACAGGGTTGCCGACACCTGCCGTTTTAATTTCATTTTTCGACCCAGCGGCACGAACTTTTTTGGATACATCGTATATATATACGAGGTGTGCTAAAAATACGGCGAATTAATTATTATAGCAGCAACTGCTGACGCTACATCCATTTGCATCCGTTCAAATAGTCAATGTGAAGTTTGAACAAGTTGTGACTTGTCAGTCGAATTCCAGAGCCGGAAGAGTGAGGTCGTGTTTACCGTGTCTGTCGCGCATCATGGATTTCGAACAACGCGTTAGCATTAAGTTTTGTTTTAAGTTGCAGAATAGTGCCAAAGAAACTCATCAAATGTTAAAATCAGTGTATGGCGATAATGTGGTGACTCTGAAGACTGTTTACAAGTGATAGGAGCTATTTAAAAGCGGAAATGAGTCGGTTGAATACGAGTAGCGGTCGGGACGCCCTTCGACCTCAAAGACACACGGAAACGTTCAAAAAGTGTAAAAAAATGGTTCGTTCAAACAGGTGATTGAAAATTCGAGAGCTTACCGAAGAACGGAACATCTCGCACGGGTCCGTGCAAAGTATTTTAACTGATAATTTGCAAATGAGACGAGTGAGTGCGATTTTTCCCCCCAGACTTTTGACTGAGCCACGAGTGTTTGGCCGAAAAGAAGGTTCCTGTCTGTCCACATCCGCCTTACGATCCAGATTTAGCACCATGCGAGTTCTGGTTTTTCCCCAAAATAAAAACCATGCTAAAAGGAAAACGTTTTGACAGAATTCACGACATTCAGAGGGCCTTGACGGAGCAGCTGAAGGCTTCCAATCACATAATCAACGTTGTTATAAGTGCATCGCTAGCCAAGAAGTACTTTGAAGGAGATTAATCCCAATTTGATGTAAGCTTATTACTTTTTTCGTAATAAAATTATTCACTGTATAAATAAAGACAATAAACTTTAAAGAAACTAAACTCTTGATGAAGAAAATGAGGGAAATGAAAGAAGAAGGAAATCACATAAAGAGGATTGAGTGCATAGAGATAAATAAAACCGTAAGGAAGAAAATGAGAGAGGATGTACGAAGATACAACGAACATCTTGTTAGAAATACAATCGAGGAAAACAGAAAACCAAACAACAGCTCATGATAGGGAAAAAAGCAAATAATTGCAGTTAAGAGACCAGACGGCACCGTAACACGAAATAAGGAAGAAATTTATAAAAAAAAATTGAAAATTTCTACAGAGAATTGTACTACTCCGAAGAAAAGCTAGGAAATGAAGACTCAGAAGAAAATGATGTAGATATTACAGAAATAATGAAAAAAAGTGGATAAAGTACTTCGAGGGATGAAGAACGGAAAATCGCTAGGAGAAGATGGAATCACATCAAAGATATTTAAATGGAGAGGTGAAAAGTTGAAAGAGGAACTTGTCAAATGAATCTCAATGTGCCTGAGGAAGAATAAATACCGTCAAGTTGAAATAATGCTACAAGAAAGGGGACAAAGAACGCGTGGAAAACTACAGACCAATTAGTTTACTGTCAGTCCTATACAAAATGTTCACCAAAGTTATTTTGAATCGTATTGAACGAGACTTGGATTTTAATCAGGGAAGGGAACAAGCCGGATTTCGTCGTGGATTTAGCACAATGGACCACATACAAACATTGAATGAAGTTATGGAAAGGACTAATGAATATGAACTTCCACTATGTTTGGGATTCATAGATTTTGAAAAGGCTTTCGATTCGGTCCCCTTGTCAGCAGTACTTAAATCACTTGAACATCAAGGCATCGAAAGTGCATACATCAAGTTACTGCGAAACATTTACTCGACTGCTACATCTGTCATTAGACTACATCAACAAAGTGAAAAATTTAAAGTTGGAAAAGGGGTAAGACAAGGAGATTCAGTTTCTCCAAAAATGTTTTCTGCGGTCCTGGAGAGAGTGTTCCAGAATTTAAACTGGGATGAAGTCGGAATTAAAATTAATGGCGAATATCTTTATCACATACGATTCGTTGATGATATAGTCCTGTTTGCTTCAAGTGCCGAAGAACTAGAAACCAGAATGGAAGAGCTGTGTAATGAGAGTTCAAAAATATGCCTTAAAATGAATTTAAGTAAAACAAAGATCATATACAATCAACATGCTGCGAGAAGGGAAATAAAGATTAGCGGAGAGACAATAGGCATAGTTGATCTGTATGTTTACCTAGGCCAGCTCCAAACATCAAATGCCAAGTTGACTGATGAAATAAATAGAAGATGTAAAATGGCGTGGAGTTCGTTTGGAAGACTACACATTATTTTCAAAAGCAAACTACCAATGTGTCTGAAGCGTAACGTTTATAATCAGTGTGTCTTACATGTGATGATGTACGGCTGTGAAACTTGGACAATGAATGCACAAACTACTCAAAGATTGAGAATCACACAAAGAGCAATGGAGAGATGCATGCTAGGAATAACCAGGAGGAAGAGGAAGACAAATGAATGGACAAACAAAGGTAGAGGATGTAATCAAGACTGCGAAGAAGCTGAAGTGGAAATGGGCCGGTTAGATAGCTAGACGAGCAGATGGAAGGTGGACGACAAATGTACTCCATTGGATTCCTAGAGAAAAAAAACGACCATGAGGACGCCCAAATGCAAGATGGGTAGATGAAATCAAGCGTTTTTTCAGGAGCTACTTGGATGAGGATAGCAGCAGACCGTAATATGTAGAAATGTAAGGGGGAGGCCTTCATCGAGCAGTGGAGAAAAAATGGCTGAATATGATAATTTCTTGAAAACAACAAAATGGTAAGTAGTTGACACACTATATCAGTGATTCTCAAGCTGTTGTTGAAAAGGCGTGAACTCTGAGACTGTGATTTTGGTGGTTAAAGTACGTAATTCATATAATTTCAGTTAGTAATATGTGTTTTGAACAAAAGGAACAAAGGAAGGTTAGCGCGTGCACGGTCGAGTTACTAACCGTTCGTGTCAGGTCGTGTGATGGACCCGATTGAAAGACGTCGAGAACCACTGTATTAAAGTCTAGTTTACGAATATACAGATAGTAAAGAGATTAACTCAATGATTTTGTCAAGTGTATTCAGTTGAGGAAGAATATAAAGCCAGCCAAAAATTGAGGGATTCAACGAGAGTATTACAGTGTTTCTATCGATTTTTAGCCGTATTGTTTTTAAGTTTAGAATGAGCGTTCGGGAATTTGGGGCTGAGATCCCAGCGTTGGCAAAGGGTCACTGGAACAACTTGTTAGAAATTCTTATGAATGTTTACACAAAACTTGACGTGACCTAATCTAAATGCATGAGACCACTCGGAGCATTTACACCAGTAGGATCAGGGTTTCCGCCAGGATTTTCAATTGGGGGCGGGGGGTTGTAAAATAAAAATTTGGAGAATGTAAGTGTAGTTTTGCACGATTTATATCGATTTTTCACCGCAAAAAATTAATTTGGGGTGGTGGTATCGAGAATTTGAGGCGTGATACTCTCACAGGGGGATTCTGTCGGAATCGCTGAATAGAACACGCTTGAAAGAGTAACAGAGCCTAATAATGTTGACGGAATATTCCTGGATTATCAAATGAAACTTTTAAACAAAATACAATTCAAGAAGCAATCAAAATACCTGGGTAAATTAATAAATTAATAAATAATTTAGAATATTAAAAAGTCAGTTGAACCATGTTTGTGTAGTTTCTTTCTCATCAGAGAAACGAGGTGTATTTTAATCACATTTCACACATTTTCTGAGGACTGTCCAATTTATTTAGATTTTCGGGATTTCTTTCTTTTTCTCACTTTAACTTTGTGCTAAAATTTAGAGGTTCGTAAGTTGTCACATGACATGGAAGCACTGTGATTCAAATAGTGAAGGCAGAGTAGTCAAAATCCTATCCAGATTTTCATTATGTTAATTATTTTTCAGAGTTTTTCCCTAATTCTATTGAACCATATGGCACAACAGTTTACAAAGAGGTCGAGTAACAATCCTGATACGTGTGGATATTTTAAAAGGACAAATTTACTACATTTATGGAATGACAAAGGATATAAATTACACGATTAGTGCAATTTCTCCCTTTATCCCTTCTGTAACTTAGAAACAAGAACCAACATCAGATTTTTATTGTACTTTTCGTGTTCAATACTCCAAAATCATATAAGATTGGTTATTCTTCCTTCCTTTCCAAAACTATAAAGAAATACTTTAATTCCAGAGCACCGTAATACAAATATACAATATACAATTGATTACTAATATTTAAGTAAATTAGTATATCAAACAATTAGAATCCAAGATTGCAAATCCAATTATCTAAATTGAATTGAATTTGTGGCTTTTAGGCATCTAAGACCCAGGCTGGCAATTATCTAAAGTGATGATTAAAGTAATTTTAATACAAAGTATTTATATGAGTAATTGATTATAATCTAACTAATAATTTCCGGCTTTTCTGCCTGTGTTCAAGAGTAGATTAGTATTTATTAGTTCATTTGGTTACTTTTTTAATTATCAGTTGTATGTGGTACTTCTTATCCAAGATGCAAAATACAGCGCATGGAGAGAGAGAGGTGTGGTCGTGACGAGGTTATTATGAATAGTTAACTCATCTAAGGGCGAGTTTTTGATTTCTGTCATATTGACCAAACATTCAACAGTACATCTATTCTAAAGCAAGTGCTGGTACTATCAAAATGCACATATAATTGACTATCTTCAAAATATGAGTAAATTTGCGAATTATTTTAATTCAACATAAAGATCTAAGACATACATAAAAGATTCCTTTACGGTTGCAAAGGTTTCTAGCAGATGAACATAAATTACGTATGTTTGGAAATGAGGTTTTAAGAAAAATATACGGGACGAGATGACCGGAGAATGGAGGAGACTACATAGTGAAGAACTCCACAGGTGTACTACTCACCCGATGTTGTAAGAATAACGAAATAGCGACGAGTAAAGTGGGCAGGTCATGAAACTCGGATGGAAGGAAAGGATGAACATTATATAACATCGTGGTTGCTAAGCCGAATGGAAAGAGGACGTTCGGAAGACCGAGAACAATATTAGAAGGGATCTTCGAGAGGCATGTGTTTAAGATGAAAACTAACTTCATCCTGTCCAGGATAAAATCCTATGGCGAACGTTTGTTACTGCGATGATGAACTTAATGGAGTTCCGTAAGCTACAGAGTTAGTTTAGTGTAACCTTGTACAATCAGATTCATAAAAATGGACGATGGGTGCAGTTTCCAAGTCTGACAGTTGCACAAAATGAGAATAATGGAACAATATTTGATATTAAGCTTGAAGTCAATGTATGTACGGCCGTGAAAAGTGTACATCAAACGACTCAAACATTAAGTGGTACACAAAGAGCAATGGAGAGATGCATGTTAGGAATAAGTAGGAGGAAGAGGAAGATAAATGAATGGAATCGCTCTTGAACAAAGGTAGAATATGTAATCAAAACTGCAAAGAAGCTGAAGTGGAGATGGGCTAGATGAACAGATCACAGGTGCTTCTACATTCAATTCCTAGAGAAAAGAAATTATGGTAGATGAAATTATGCTATTTTCAGGAGCCACATGGATGAGGATAATAGCTGATGGAGATCTTTTTGCTAGAGATTTGACTTAGCATTCGGGGTGGGCTGGATTCGATACTAACAACCGAGCATCCTGAGTGAGGTCTCTTCAGAGATTTTCCTTAGTAAACAACCGGCAACAGTCGGGATGGTACCTTCAACTTAGGTCATGGATGACTCCTTCCCGTATCTTATCTCGTACCCTATTCCGCCCATAGCCATAAATTTCTAAAGGCCATCAATAAATTGAAGTTCAATTCTGCGTCACACGATATCTTAAGGATATTATTTCAATTTCCAGTTATTTTAAAAATAAAATAAAATTACGGAATTTAGTTTTGACTCGCGATTTCTGTTATTCAAGTTCTTTAGTCTCGTATTTCCAAAACCTTTTCGAGTTACTACAATTTGTTAAAAAAATGGTGTAATTTTGTGTGAAGGTTTTTGTGTCAGTAGTGGTGAAGTACTTGATTGATGTAAGTGTTGCCATCTAGTGTTGCCATCGTGAACTGTTGAATGAAAATACCCTTAAAACGGATACACAGTATCATATATTTTTTTTCAGGTTCCTGTAGCAGTGAGAGTTTCCACAGATTTAGTAGATATAAATACATGTGTGTGTACAGTAAACGCTCTGTTTGTATTTCTCGTTAATCATTTGCAGGAGAGAGCTCTTTTGATGATGAAATTAAAAAGATCAAGAGATTGTGATGTGTAAAAGAATCATGGGAAAATAGCATTTCCTTCGCCCTTCAGGACTGGTAGCAGGAAGTGACAGCGGGAAATATGTAATCAAAGTACACGGTATTCGTACTTGACATCCTATCATAAACAAATTTCCGGTTTTTCAAACATAACAAAAAAAAAATCTGAAATGAGAGTAAGAGCTAAAATGAAAAACATTCATTCTAGATGCAGTTCTGTGAGAACTTACAAAATTTCATTCATTTTTCGAGGAACACCGTCTCTTCGATAAATAGCGTCTCTCTTTCTCTCTCTTTCTCTCTCTCTTTCAGTCCCTCTCTCTTTCTATCTCTCCCTTTCTCTCTCTCTTTCAGTCCATCTCTCTTTCTGTCGCTCCCTTTCTCTCTCTCTCCTTCAGTCTCTCTCCATCTATATCCCTCTCTCTTTCTCTCTCTCTTATAGCAATTCTGATCTTAGTCAAAAGTGAGTTAAACTTACTTTGCCAAGTGCGACAACTTTTGCAAGCTTAGCAAGTCAAGCCAAAACGCTTTCACCAAGGTTGAATCCATTAGTTTAGTTTACAAGAATCGAGGCTGAAATGCCCTTGACAGTACAAGAAAGAAAAATATAATGTAGTTATTGAAAAACGTTGTCCTGGATGGGAATCGAACCGAGGACCACTGGCATACTCATCCGATGCTGTATTTCTTACACCACGGAATCACTTGCCATAGTTTTCTTTCCAAGTGCTATTTATACTTACTTAGGTTATTAGATCGCGAGAGATGCTTGTAGTAAAAGGGTGTGAGTTGGCTGAGATTAGCTAACAGCAAAAGAGTCCTGGCACGTCATGATACTTCATCCCAATGATACGGCAGCGGTAGTGCATTAAAACAAAATTCGAAGTTTGGTTAGCTTTCTCGAATAACTAATTGTTCCAAAAAGCTTGAATTAGGTTCGTTATAACAACCAAGCCATTTACGTTGTTTCATGCTTGTGTTTAACAGAATATCAAGTGTGGCAAACTCAAAATAAGTGACTGACATCCTTGTTACAAGCTGGCTTGCTATCTGGGTAGAGAGAGATTGATTTTCCAGTCTTGTGTTCCATTACTTATTTGTTACTATAAGTAAATAGCTCTCTTTACATCATTTTAGAGAACACATAATATCTTGCTCCTTATTTCAGAGAGAAACTGAAGCATTCGAATATAACATAGGATACTATTTTCCTGGCAGTGAATTAGATGCGGAGTAATAAAATGACATTTCCTGATTAACAAATAGGGACGTTCCAGTATTACATAATCACATATTTATTCATTTTAGACTCCCTTCTACCTTGTAAGCATAAGTAAGCAGATACCGGAATTCCTTTTCTTGTGCTTACGTAAGACTTGTCAAATATCGTTATTTCGTAGTAAAAAAAAATGTTTCAAGCATCTTACGTAAGCATTGCCCTCATTTTTTCTTTCTTATTGTCAGTAAATGTAAGCAAAGTTTGACCACTTTTCTCCCCTTGAATGCTTACGTAATACTTCAACGATCCTAAACTAAAGCAATCATATATCGATAAAAAAAGGCGATCTTTTTTTACTGGAGTATTGAATAGCTGTTTATGTTTCGAGAGGGGTTCCTTTAATTTTGTTTGTTTGTTTATGTGTGTATCCATCTTTCCGTCCGTTCGTCTGGTACATAACATCAACGAAAGCAAATAGAAACTGATTTTAAATTTGCAATTAGAGATCTTGATTTATGCGACAGTTTTTCAAATTGGCGATCTTTCATTCGTTCGTTCTTTATAGTTTTTCTGTACTTTCTATATTCCCGAAAAATCTACATTTTTCATTCGGGTTTTCATCATTTTCTCCCAGATTTTTTATTAATATCTCCACCTTGAGTTCCGACCTTATAAATTGTAACTGCTGGACCTCTTGCATCACGTTTTTTTTTTAAAAATGTGCAGTGAGAAAAATTAGGAATTTATTCCGTTCTTTGCAAGTCATTTTTTTCTCACAATAAATAAATTTTAAAAAAAGGAAAGCTGTTAGAAATATGTGTTTTCCTTGTATAAACCAAATTCGTTACTCCACCTTTTACAGATTAGAAGTGAAAATAACTGAGAAATATCGAAATCGTTTGTTGTTAAGTACCAGGATTATTGATAAAAGAATTTGGACTACGTGAATTTTGAACTGACAATATTGGAAGTACTGTTTGGTTAACTCAAAAACGAAACCGAAATTATATTTACATCATATTTTGAAAATTTATATGAAACACACAATGAGGAATTCTAGTAAACATTTAAAGGCAAAACTCCACTTACACTCAATAAACTTAAAATTCTGCTAACAATGTTATTATTTGGGAATCAGAGGAACTAAACGTTACAGGAAGTGAAAGTAATTATCACCATTCTACATTGATATTCGACTCCGATTCAGTCTGGGGATATATTTAAGTAAAGCCCACTTCTTTATGCAAGCAGTCTCATTGTCTCTCTCTCTTCCAGTTTAACTGCAGCGTCTAGGTTGATTATCGAACAATTATTATAGAAATTGTACGTGCACACTAAATTCAAAGAGCGGATTTTCATTTGAGAAAACTTTAGAAATTTTCGCTCGAAAAAAGAAGCGATCTGTGGTAGCTCTTTTCTATGAGAACGTAGACATAAACGCTTTTAGATTAATTTCCATCAACTCAGACAAAATGTTCATATTTTCAACATGAAAAAAAAAAACAATAAAATGTTGAAAATGTAAAAAGGTGCAAAAGAGAGCATTTATTCGTAAGTGGTAAGAAAGAAAAGTAATGTAATTATGAATCAAAAACTTAAAAAAAATCTTAAGCTGGGTTGGGTTCGAACCTGCTATCTTCCGGTAAGCTATATTCTGGCCAGCTATTTAATGCCTTAACCCTTCAGCCAACCATCCAACTGTGCGAGTATGCTTTCGAAATGGTTTCCTCGTGTCGTCAGTTACTTGCGAACAACGTTCAAAGATTTCTTGTATATATCTTACTTCCGACGTCTTCTATGTTTTTGTCACTGACGTGAGTAAAGTTTTACAAATTACATCCATAAAGCAATTTACGGATTCCATCTAGAAAGATCACGTTTTCTATCCAAATCGAGAGCGTTTTGTTAAACGCCACTCCTTTTGATTGACAATTCTGCTGTAAATGAGTGGTCCCCTCTTTCCGTTCAAATAAGACAAAATTCTTTACTCTTCCTAATTTAGTGTGTAATAACATACAGGCATGTTGTTCTCTTCTTCACTAAGTTGTAAACATCAGTCTTTTTTGCATAAGTGGTGAACGTTCCAGGAGGCAGTATTGGCCCTCCAGGATACTTTGAAACTTAGCCTTCCTTCCCTGTTTCAAAAGGAGACAAAACAAATATATTTGTTTCATGTTACGTGTAACTGTAACTTCCTTCACCCCATCACTTAACTATTTGATATCTTCAGGCAGTTTGCGTCTCTCCATTAGCGCAGTTGTATATCATTAGCTGTGTTACTCAGTGAAGAACTTTCAGACATACTCTGATTGCGAACACCAGAAGGTGGGATCCGTATCAAACAGAATTGCGAAAACGGAGACATCATCCATAGTTTACTAACTTGGAATGTACACAACATGCTTTTGCTAATGGCAAGAAGTGTACTTGTACGGTGCATTTACGAAGAACATTCGCAAAATAAACTTCAGTGAGATGTAACGAGATAACCAAGAATAACCCAAATTAAATAAGAGGGCGAACTTTCGCTCTTGAGAGATTCTCGATCTCACAGGCCATGTTGAATGTTCAAGAACTCAACGCGGCCGAAATTCTTCGGAGTGTGTGTGTGTGTGTGCGCGTTGAGTACAGAAATGAGTTCATGAGAGTTTGTTCTGCTCAGAAAAGGTCTCTAAGGTTTCGAGAAGAACGAACTCATGTTTATGATGAGATTTACCATCTAGGCGGGAACTTCCTTTGGGGAGGGAATACAAAAGCACTTGTGCACCATTTAGACCAGTACATGAATGTGGATGAAAGTTTGTGGAGAGCTAGCAGAGGTACGAACGTGACCTTTATATATCTTGACATTCTTAAGTTACTTTTTTTTTTTACCTTTTTACATCCAACCGGTAGTTATTTTCCGAATTACCCTCACACAAACAAAATTGTCGCTTTAGGAAAAAAAAAAAAACACTTTTGTGCAACTGAACCGAGACCTAAACATTTTTTTAAATCTTATTTTACACCTTCAAACTACAACATAATCTTACGCATATTCTTATTTTCACTTGATTAAAAGACATTGCGAAAAGGTACTATGTCAATTGATATTTAAAAGTAGGGAGCCTCTTTTTAAGTTAATCGTAATGATTCGTATGTCTGTCTCTTTGTTGGCCAAAGCAACAAGGAAAATTTTCAATTCTAAACTTGAATAAACATTTAATGAATATAAAAGCGGTATGAATGAGCAGTAATTCCAGGAAAATTCTGATAAGAGCACAAAGAATAAACCCCACACATTCAAAGGCTGCTTTTGAGCTGCTCTACCCAACGCACGACGCTTCTTTCATACAATGAAAGGTAAAAACAACTTGCAATCAACGAAGCGCATGTGGTTATGTAACCAATGTTATAGCAACGTCAGGTGGGTTGCCTATAAGTGTAGGCGTTATACATATTTGCCATATCCACGCCCGTCTCGCGATCGGAATAGGTAAACTGAATGAAAAAACAAAACAAAAAACTTGGGAGTGTACTAAAACAACGGAAGGAGTGTTTTTAAAAGTTGACCTAACTTTTTTTTAAAAAGGTTTAAACTAACCTAATATAACTTAAAAAAAAAAGATTTAACCTAACTTTTTAAAGGTTTAAACTAACCTAATCTAACTTTTAAAAAAATATTTAACCTAACTTTTTAAAGGTTTAAGGTTAGTTTAACCTAACCTAACAAGAAAATAATGCAAGAAAGCACATGCACTAAAGGACTTGATGGGAACGTACCCGTTCCGAATAAACCAAATTTACGATTTTTCATGTTGGAGGCGCAAACAAATACAGAAATACAGTAAGAAAATGGTTTATTTTACAAAAGAGAAAAAAATATTTTAATAAATTGAGGGCAAACACAATACAACGCTACACATTTCCATTGCGGAGAGTTAATTAGACATGGTCATTACATGTATTTTCTTAAAGGGTGCAATATTACGCGTTATTGTATTTTCGAAATCGTTTTTTCATAAACCAGAGTTCCGAATTTTAGTGTATTACTAATACATAGAAAAAAATAGTATATAGAATTGTTCTTTAAATAAAGAAAAGAAAAAGAAAGAAAGAAAATTTCAACCTGCCGAAAATCAAACCCCGGTCTACTTTTAGATCTTAATTCGTTCGAAATTACTTTTTTTCTCTTTGTTTTTTCGCTTTGACGTACAGTTTGAAGAAGAGAACAACAGACGTACTAAATTCCTTAGAGCTACAATGAAAAATTAATTAAGGAAATGTCACAGAAACTAAAAAGGAAAGGCACAGAACACAAATTAGCAGCTTTTAAAACAAACACAATAACAAAAGCATGCACTAAAAGTTCGAAAAGAAATTTTCAGCTTCATAACTTACAAGTATTAAGTTTTCAGATACAAATATAAAGAAATTGCTTGATCATTCCACCATGACTACATTGTTGAGCAACAATGCACTTACAGTTTATTAGTAGAAGTATGACCAGGGGTTCCGCGAGGATTTTCAGTTTGGGGGGCGGGGCGTAAAGTCAAAATTGGGAGGGTGTAATTTAAGTTTTGCACAATTTTTATCGATTTTTAACCGATCTGGTAGAATCACTGAGTATGACGAAAAGAAAGGGATCGTGTAGGTGATAATAATAATAAATTAGAGCAGAGTGCAAGCCCCCCCTCCGTAATTTAATACCGCACTCTTTTGTGAAGAGAGCACGATCGTAGCCTTATAAAATGATTGGAAACCTATCTTCTACACAGTAAAAAATAGCTGTGTTAATTCAACACAATGCGGTGTCCCAGCGTGACTACCACTTTTGTGTGTTAAATCAACACAACACACGGTGTTGATTTCCGTACTGTGAGAAAAAAAAGTTATAGCCGCAGCTAGATTTGAACATGGGTTGGTCAGTTAGAAGTCGAGCGTCTTACCGACTTCGCTAAACCATCAGGTGGAAAAAGCCACTAGATTGAAACAATCTAGAGGATAAAAAAATGTTGCTGAACCCCAAACAAACACAAAGTTACTCTCACCACTTATGCCATGATTTATTTACTTTTCCATTGGTCAATTAGGTATCACAATCCCCATTTATTGAGAATATGTTCCATTTCTATGAAAGCAAGCACAGCATATGACATGTTGTTACGATAAGCAGTAATGCCGCTCAAGTGTTTGGCTGTCGCCATCTTGCTTGTTTTTATAGAAATAGAATATTCTCAATGAATGAGAATTCTGGTTCTCAATGGAAAAATAGGAAGTGATTAAACCATGGAATAAGTCGTGCAAGTAACTTAGTTTGTTTTGGAGGTTCAGCAATATATATTTGAACCTATACACTGTTTAAATCTATAGTGTAGTCGTTTAATTCAAATGTTGTTCACTAAATATCGTTTGCATCTAGTACCTTTCCTGTCTGACGATTTAGGTAAGTCGGTAAGACGCTCGACTTCTAACTGAGCAACCCATGTTCAAATCTCAGTGCCACCGTAACTTATTTTTTTACAGTACCGAAATCAACCCCGTGTGTTGTGTTGATTTAACACACAAAAGTGGTAGTCACACTGGGACACCGCATTGTGTTGAATTAACACAACTATTTTTTGCAGTGTACGCTTATTAACAATATCTAAAAAGAAAATGTTTAAAGACACAAAAAATTAAAAATCCTGGGATGGATGTTATGAAGTGAGGCGGTTTCATGCCATTAAAGATTGCAGGAAGATCACTCCACTTTATATAGTTCCAGATCAAAATTAAGCATAGTATAACGAAATTACGAGTTAAAATATTTTTTCTCGACAATTCTGGTGCATAATACTACTTTATTTATTTCTGCTTATATAAATAAGGTTAGACCGATGCTATAAGTAAAAGGAACAATATTTGCACTATCACTATCGATATGTAGTACCAAAGAATGACAACTGTATTAAAATAGATTACTTCCCCCAGTAGCACACATACGTTGAAAATACGTGAATAAAATACGTTATCACCCAAACGTAATCTTAATGTTGTAAATGTACCGAAACGTCCGCCTGTTAAACGGTTTATTCGACGTTGAATAATGGTTGAGAAGAAAGAGGTTAAATCAAGAAGCGGACGATGAAGAAACGGGTTCAATTGGCCAAAACAGAGCATGATTGCTGTCACACATTTAGCTGCATTGCGTCCGTTGTTTTCATCATGATATACAGTATTAATTTTCCAACAGTAAATTATCCAACCGTCTGCTTTGGGATTCGAAGTTGGAATTCCGTACTCGTCGTTGGTCGCACGACACGCTGATCACTCATCCACGCAGTCGCTTTCAGAGTCACTACTCTTTTAATATTCCCTTTATATTACGAAGACATAAAAGCAGTCTTGAATGCACTCGCTACAAACCCAGACCCGTCGTTTTACCGTAATGTAAGAATAAGAATGAAGAATACTTTCCGTCTTTCTTGTTATGCGCATTTTTTCTTTTTTAACATTTTGACCATCGCTGCACTATTAAATTTGTATTTCTCAATAAGTGTACTATGTCGCCTTAGAAACACACATATAAAGCGAAATCTATGCGATAGTTGAAAACCCTTCACATTAATGCCCTATTAACAAAATTAATTGTTCATTGAAATGTAGTTTAAAATTCAATCTCTTTTCAACATGCAGATGATAGCATGAGAAACATAGTTACTTACATTGTATTTGCTTTTAAGTACAATTCTTATTCAATTAACTTGGGGAGAAAATTTAGAGCACAGTTCAATATAATAATTAAAAACACGTCACATTAACGTCCTATAAACGAAAGCAAATTTTCGTAGGAATATAGGTTGAAATTCAACGTGTTTTCAACATGCAAAAGATGACACAAAATAGTAATGACTTTTAATTAGCTTTTAATTATAAATTTTATTCCATTAAATAAAGCATCCAATGAAACGAAATAAGGAAATCTCTACCATAGTTGAAAATGACAGTTGAATCTAGATCAAACTAACATCTTATAAACAATATGACGTCTTTGTTGAAATATGATTTAAAATTAAACGTACTTTTTACAAGCGATAACAGTTAATCAACAAAATAAACCAAACTTCAAGGTTCAAAGCACGTTTATGTGCTACTGGGGTTAATTTCCAAGGAGAATAATATCCAAATCTCAGCCCACACTTTAATCTGTTCTTCGCATAATTTTTGCTGAAGATAGAGTTAATCTTTCCGTTTAGAGTTATTCCTCAATAATTACTTAAGCAAAAACATATTCCTTGAAGCTAACATCTTTCAAATATCACGAAATTTATCTTCGATTTACATATTTCTTTATGGTGGAAAATTCTCATAATGTTATAGATACAGCATTCTCCAACAATTCTCAAAGTATATTTTCTCTTATTTTGAACTAAACATCCTCACAGATTTTCCTTCAGCTACATTATACCATAGCTTACATTTTACGTCACCATATTAGCTGATTTTCAAGTGAAAACAATGGACCTTTAATTTTCTAGCTACTGATGATAGTCCATAGGTCTCAATCAGAATACTTCCATAACGTAAATATACAAAAAATATACTTCATTTTATAAACTCTTTCAGAAATGCTTTGGAAACAAAATAATTAAAAGTTGAGTAATAGTTCAAAAGAAGTGAGAACCGTCACTACAAGAAATCAAGCTCTGGTACGTGAGACGTAAATCTGTTCTTATAAATGTACTTCGAAAGTGAAATTCCGTTGTTTACAATGAATATCATGACCACAAAAATATAAGAAATTGCCACCCACAGCCACACCCACAAAAAAACGTCTAATTGGTAGTTCGTTCGTTCTGAATCACTGAAAATAAGAGATCTGAGACTTTAAAGAAACTAGTCTTATCCAAAGCATTCGACATTTACTATTACTTAACCAGTCGTTCATTTCAAGCGAATAAATGAAACTTTGAGGTTCTAACTAGAGTCTCGCATGGTTCAGTAGGCACTGAGGGAACATACAGACTCGTGTCCCGCTACCGGCCATACTGACTATGGTTTTCTACACATGCCCTCAGTTTGACGAGAGGAATGCTGGTATACAACTCTGCTGTCTCTGACAACTGCTTTGCTTTTCTTTTCTTGTCCCGGGAATATTGCACGTCTAGGGACGTCATACTTCAGACTAATGTATGGACAGTATGGCTTTCATTTTATTTACATTGCTGAAGCATAAATGTAAATTAAAAAAAATAGTCCAAGCAGAAATATTTTTACTGTGTGTGTTTTTTTAAAATAATTCTGTACTTGTTTGAAGGTATCTTCTTAATATTTGTTCTTTGGACGCTTACGTAGAGATGATTCGTGGTCTTCTTTGCGCTGAGACCAAAAAACACTCGTAATAATGAGAAAATTAGAGTTACATAATTTCATTGATTACTTTTCTTGTTGTTTACTTTCGAAGTAGCAAATTTTCTTTTTTTTTCCTCCTGTCTTATTCCTTTTTTTTTTCTCCTTGAATTTTCTCCGTTTTGTAATATCATGTTTCTCTGGGGAAATGCTTTCGCTTCAAGAAGCAAAATAAATGAGTTTTGTGTGTGTGAGCACCCCCCCCACATACACACACAACTTCTCCCCTCAACACACACACACAGCTTCGAATTCAATATTGCTGCTCGATTTAGAATTTTGTTTTTCTGGATTAGAATAAAAGAAAATAGTCTAATAAGAATGGATGGCATTCAGAGTCAAGAAATATGAAAGAAGATTTCAACAAATTCTAATCATTTCTTTCCTTCCTCTCTCTCTCTCTCTCTCTCTCTCTGTATGGTAGAATGCAATCCTTCTTCTCTTCTTGTCTCTTTTCTCTACTATCAAGAGTGATATCCGTTTACATACTGCAACGTTTCCTCTCTTGTTTCAAATTACTACCTATGAGAACCCTTCTTTGCCCACAGAAGGAAAAGGCATTTCCTGAAGAAAAAAAAAGCACGAGTATAGATTTTCATGCCTTTTCATGGGCAAGGAAGTTAGAATAGAAAATGTACAGGACTATTATTTTGCTGGTAATACTTTATGGTTGCAAAATTTGGAGTACGACCTTGACAAATGAATATAAATTACAGGTGTTTGAAAATAGTGTCTTCAGAAAGACATACCGGTACGGACCGAAACGGGATGAGATCACCAGAGAATGGAGGAGACTGCAAAATGAGGTATGCCGATATTATAAGAATAATAAAATCTCGAATGCTAAAATGGGCAGCCCATGTAGTAGCTCGAATGCGATAAAAATGAAGATTATATTCCACCGTAGTTGGTAAGCCGGAGGAAAGAGCCCGTTAGGAAGACCGAGACATCATTGGGATGACAATATTAGAAGGGATCTTCGAGAGGTATGGATTGACAATGAAAACTGGCTTAATGGTACGTAGGATATAATCCAATGGCAAATGTTTGTTACTGCAGTGATGAACTTTTGAATTCCGTAAGTCATAGAGAAGTTATGTGGTTCACTTAATAAGCAATCTATTGCAATAAATAAACAAGACTTGAGTCTCCATTAGTATGAAATTAAAAACAAATTCCGAAATTTTTTTATGTTGAATAGCAAATTGTCATTTTATGCAACTTTGTTATTCTGACCAAGCATTTTTTTTTAGCGTACGTAGACGCTTTCATATCTTTCTCGTCACTAGCGTTAACGAATTTCACCTGCATAGCTCACTTCTGTGTTGTCTTTTAGGTGCATTAACATAGCTGCTTCACAATCTGTTCCCAGCAAGGATGCACAAGTTGCTACCGAGCGGTCGTGAATCAGTGGTAGAGAGAGGCTCACCATTCGGGAGGTCTTGGAAATCTCAGCGGCCGATCATCTAAACTGAGTTTTTTTTCTTTTTAGAGGTTTTTTTCTTTCAGATCAGGAAAATGCTGGGATTGTGCTGATGAAATTGGCCCAGGTCAGGAGACCAGAAGCAGATTTTTCAATATCTTACACAATTGATGTGCAAATTTGGAACCTCTATTCTAATTAATTAATAAAAAAATTCACGGACGAAACTTTTTAACACTCTTTTTGAGCATTTAACGTAAGGTAAACGCACCAGTAATGGACACTTTTCACCGTTATAATTTTAAACTCAAATACAGTTTAAATGTATCGATCAAGAGAGAATGTTACACGTTCTCCATGCTTTCTTGTAGTGATTTCTACCCATTACTTTCATCAACATACACTATTTGAGAGGAAATCACGTTCATCTAACATTGTTTTTGTACCAGTGATGGACACGGAAAAACCTGGATGTTCCAGTGATGGACATACTGTATTACTCAAAATGATTTAAATAATCGTAGCTGATGTTTTGAATATAAGTAGTAATCACTATTATTTGTCTAATGCTGTTCTTCGATTATCTGACTGTTTCATGGAATTCCACTGTGTGATCATTCCGAAGGTCCTCGGTTCGAAAATAGCTATCGAGCATCCTTTCTGAGGTTTTAACATTTTTAAACTCAGTCATAACAGGAAAATGCCCTAATGGTACCTTCAACTTAGACCTGTCCGATTCCTTCCCGCTTCCTTTCTCCTATCCTGTGCCATAGATTTCTTGTGGCCATAGAAATGCAAATTCTAACTTCCCATGAATAGTGTCCAAGATTAAAACTAATAATTTTATTAATGCGGATCCCATCATTGAAAAAAATAGGACCAAGAAAATTTCCTGACAAACTTATGATCATGGAGTGTATAATGATCTCCAAGTTGAAATAAAACAAATAACAGAATAATGATTTCTCTCTCGGAGTTGCGGAGAGTTTATTGTGCTCATTTTCTGCGTGCGTGTTCATGAGTTCAATTCCCGCTGATAGCTATTGAACGGAGTGGTTCCGCGGAGAACCCACTTAACCAAAACCGTAAGCCTCGTCCTTAGAAGCTCACCAGCTCGCTTAAGACGTTAATAACAACTGAATCAATCAAGCATTTTGATTTCAACTCCGTAATGAATAGTGAGTGTCCATAACTGGGCAATAACTGACTTTCCCGTACCGGTAATGGACACCCCCTGCTTTGCGTAACAGTTCTAAGGTATAATAGGTTTGGTCATTTAAATACTCGAAACCAAGACATTTCGTAATAGATAATAGTGTAGAACAACAAAAGTAATCGTTATTGTAATTTCATGACTAAAAAACTAAAGCTGTCGCCTTCATCATTTGCTTAACAGAATGCATGGAAGAGTAGGTGCAACCATGGACCTAACTTCAACATTATGTCAGAAATATCAGATGAAACCAATGACGAGCGAATAATATTCTGTGGAATCAGAACATATTATATTAAATTTTCCCATGTAGCTGAAATGATGACCGCTCTTAGGAAAACCGTATTTTACAACTTTTCTCTTCAAGTGTCCATTACTGGTACACTGTCTATTACCGGTGCGCTTACCTTATATTTTGTAAATCTATCTATATCTATACATTTTAAAGAAAAAACGAGAACAGTTTTTATGCATGATCAATGTCATTGGCATGAGTTAACACAATTATTAATTTGATAGCACGCACGTTCAATTTCTAAGTGATTACTACTGGAAATCATTTATAGGAGGGTTTATTTATTCAATACAGGAAAGCAAGGAGAGATTACTGTGTGAGTACAGCTTCGTCATGAAAACTGTGTATGTTTGAAGCAGGGAACCGTGAACCATAACGCTTGAGCGATTACAGCACTTGTCAACAATTGACTATCACTTCATGCGCGGCTGAAGCTTGTGGATTATTCGAAGCATTAGATTAGCTTATGGAGCTCCGTAGCACTGTCATAGAAAATATCTTTGTGTCGTATGTGTGTAGGTGTTTAAGGAAGAAAGATAGGCAGAGAGAATATAAACAGGAAGAGAGAAGAGTAGAAGAAGAGAATCGGAAAGAGGGACCACTCTTTTATAGGAGAATAGATCAAAATATTTGTGCTCAAAAAAAGAAGGGATCTATGATAGTTCTTTTCGGTGGGAATGTATTATTTTTTTTTATAAAAGTTTCCACTTATTCAAATAGAATGTTCAGCTTTTGAACATAAAAGTGGCGAAATAAAGTTTTGAAAATGTACAAAGAAGCAAAAGGGAGTATTTATTCGTTTTTAGCAATATATATCTGGTGTAGTAAAAAGTAATCCATTATTTTGCTAATAGATGGCTTCAGTGATCTGTAGCTCGCGTTGTATATGTCCGATCGGGTTCAACGAGATGGCGTTCAAACGATGAGATTGCGTACTACAAACACTGTTCAGATAGTTGTGATGAGTTGACTCAGTGTTGTGTGAGCGCGCGTCAAAATGGACACTAGCAAAGAGAAAATACGCTATATTTTACAGTTTTTCTTCGATAAAGGCGAGAACGCAAGCCAGGCGGCTGCAAATGTGAATAGTGTTTATGGTCCTGATACTGTAACAGCCAATCACGCGCAATGTTGGTTTCGTCGATTCCGTTCCGGTAATTTTGACGTCAAAGATGTACCACGCACTGGAAGGCCAAGTGTCGAAAATGTCGATAAAATCATGGACATTGTCGCGTCCGACCGTCATGTAAGCACTGTTTCGATTGCCCAAGAGCTAAACATTGTACAAAAAACCGTGTGGAACCATTTGCATAAGGCTGGATACATAAAGAAGCTTGATGTATGGGTGCCACACGAGTTAACGCAAAAAAACCTCATGGACCGAATTTCCATCTGCGAATCGCTGCTGAGTCGCAACAAAAGCGACCCATTTCTGAAGCGGTTGGTGACTGGTGATGAAAAGTGGATCACTTACGACAACGCCACGCGAAAACGGTCGTGGTCGAAGCGCGGTGCGCCGGCGCAAACGGTGCCCAAGCCAGGATTTACGGCCAGGAAGGTTTTGCTGTGTGTTTGGTGGGATTGGCAGGGAATTATCTACTATGAGCTGCTCCCCTACGGCCAAACCCTTAACTCGGAACTATACTGTCAACAATTGGACCGTCTGAAGGCAGCAATCGCCCAGAAGCGCCCAGCTTTGGCCAATAGGAGAGGCATTGTGTCCCACCAGGACAACGCCAGGCCACACACATCGATAGTGACTCGCCAGAAGCTCCGGGAGCTTGGTTGGGAGGTTCTTATGCATCCACCTTATAGTCCGGACCTGGCACCGAGTGATTAACATCTGTTCCTGTCCATGGCGAACACGTTTGCTGGTGAAAAATTCGCTTCGAGAGGGGCTTGTGAAAATCGACTGTCTCAATGTTTTGCCAATAGGGACAAGGGCTTCTATGAGAGAGGCATCATGATATTACCTTCCAAATGGCAACACGTTATCAAACAAAACGGCGCATATGTGACCTAAATCGGATCATTCTAACTATGGTAAGTCAAGCCTTCAATATCATGCAAAAATAATGGATTACTTTTTACTACACCAGATATAATGCTTTCATGAATCAAAAAGGGTAATAAAAATTTTCACTCGGTTGGATATGAACCGGCTACCTTCCAGCCAGCGATCCAACGTTTCATTCCCAAGACTAGCCGATTAATTGAGAGAAAACACCTTCGAAAGAGTCTCTTTCGTTTCGTCAGGTACAACATTTAAAGATTTCTTTTATATATCTTACTCATGACGTGTTCTGGTTTGCCTGTCACAGGGAAAATTTATTAACCCTTCTATTGTCATTTTGAAATAAACGCGATTAATATCAGAGTTTCGTCTAGGAGATGTACAGGACAGAGAGAGAGAGAGAGAGAAGAATGATCTGCGACAAATATCTTTCTGGCCCGTATGTTAAGTCCATTGAGCTCTACGTAAGGATACTGGAGTGACTGATTAGTGTCGAAAGATGGAGGCCAGAGCAAGCATTTAATCCCGTTTGTCCACTCCCATTCTAATACAATGTGGACAAAATTTTCAATTTTTTACTCGCTGTGTGGCCCGTTTTTTCATTTATGTCTTACTTGTTGAGTTATTCACATAATAGTATAACGTACTCTTCATGTAATAGTAAATGCTGTAAATAATATTTTCGTTATTTGAAAGAATGAAAACATAAATAAAACAAGCTTTAGCTGCACTTCTAGTCTAGCCAAGACCTTTCCAACGACGCCTCAAGCATCTATCTAGACCTTGTAGTTCGTGAGACAATTTCTGGACATGGACGGACAAACGGACATTCTGAGCGGGATTATAATGTTCTTTCAGTTATAGCTTTGCTATCAAGGGACATAAAATAGGTCACACAGCGATGACAACCGTTTATAAAGATAAAAAATTATTTTTTAAGTTTTGAAATATAAACTATCATTCAATACTGGCGAAAGGTATAGTAATTGTGGAACGAGTCTTCAGCGTTTTCTGTGGCGTAATGTACAGTCTGAGTGTGGTAGTGGTAGGGGACAGTCGTTCCTCGTCGCTAATCGTGGATTATTTCCTTGCTTGGTTTTGTGTTTGGACTGTGGTTTTGTGTTTGGACTGTGGTTTTGTGTGTTTTTATGCTTTGTCTCTGATTTATAGACGATGGACAGATATTACAGAGTTCATACTATTTATATTGACATTAATCAGTTAACACGGAAACCTAACTTATCGATATTTCAAGACATTAAAAGTGACGATTTACAATTATATGCAGCAGATGCTCTTTCTTTGGAATTAGACCCGTACAGACGAAAGATCTTTATAAAATTGTGATCAGAAAAGTGTGGATAGAGTGTTACTTCTTTGTAAGAAGGAAATTGTGTATGAAGAAGGAATACGTTATAAACTTCCGGTTGAGGTAGAGGTGCTAGAGTTAGAATGTTGTAGAGCTTTTCACATAGCGATAGAAATTCCCGACACAGCGATAGTGCCCTATTTTGCGCCTTTCGGCAGGGTAGCTAGGATTTCCCAATTACTTTTCAAAGAAACAAAATTTAATGTGTATAATGGAAAGATATGGATTATTTTTCTGAAATATATAAGCCTATACCCAGATATATCAAGATAATACAATTTAACTTAAAGGTTGTTGAAGTTGATAGTTACAATATCGCCCCGATAAATCCCTCTTCATTGTCTTTTCCCCGAGGGGAAGTTTCAGATCCACCCATAGAATTATCGGAGAAAACATTTCCAACCTTGGAACAAAGCTTTGGCATACAGAGAGGAGGGTGAAAGAAGTGACGGAACAGCTGCTTGCTAGATCAGGCACTGAACAGGTGACGGTAGGTCAGAATTTACCCGAGCAATCACTCTTTCAAATAGATTTACTTTCGGAAGTGTCTGCAAGTGGTGTGGATGAAGGTAGAGCAAGTGCAAGAGAAAATTGGTCAGAATTTAGTACATAGACAGAGTGACGACGTTTTGCTTGTCTCTCGCGATAGTGAAAGTGTGGTGAAGAAAGAAAGTAAAATTTTGTCAGGTGACCGCAGTGGTGAGGGAGTGAAGGAAGTGCAGTTGGACTCTACATCGGCGGCAGGCAGAGTTAAAAGTGGCGATGATCTGAATACAAAGGTTGATTTGAAGATATCTTCGGAGGAGAGTGAGGGTGGGTCGGACCTTGGTCCCTTTGGAAATACACGTTTTAAAAGACAGAAGGTAAGCGGTAAATCTAAACTTTTTCATTATAAATCTTCTCGCTACAAAACATAAACAGACAATGTATTCCTGCACATAAATGGTCTACAGGCTTCTCCCCTTGGTGATAAAAGGCGTGTTACGACAAGAAATTTTTCGAGACATTACGTTGTCCCCTTACGTTCTTTAGTTGTAGATGTACATGGTATGGTAACCATTTTGTGGTGCGTCATATTAGTCAGTTGACGGAACATGCTTACCCTGAAATGGATTTTGAAGTTTTTGAACATGATCAAATACAAATTTTCTGTTTGGATTTTGGTGTGAGTTTTTGTGTGTGTTTTTATGAAAGTGGGAGGATTTCGCTGACTGTAAAAACCCAATGCTATATGATTTCAAACTTGCGACGTTAACTATTTGTAAGAGATACAGTCAATCTAAATGTGCTATTCATGAACACAATTTACGTAGAGCCTCTAAACACGTGCTTGCGATAATGAAACATGGGAAATTATTTCTTTTGAAGTAATTCTGTTTTGATAACTCAAGAAGCTTTGACTGTGACAGGGAGATGTAAACAATAATGTTCTACAACTAGATTACTTTCATAGAAAAATATCAGTGTCAAACAATGTAGATAAAAGTATCGAAAAAGTATCGTGCTTATTATTTAAGGTATCGGCCGATACCGATACCTTGCAAGTATGGGTGGTATCGAAGTATCCTGAACCCATCCCTACGTTTAGTTATATATTGTTTTTATATATATGAACATTTCCCTATGAGCAAGACTCGTCGCCCCAATCTTCTTGATAGGATTTAAAGTGTACTGTTTTAAATGTTCCATGATAATTACGAATATTAATTACCCGTTTACTTTCTTTTGTTTCAGTAGCGCTCTCTCCAATGAGCAAGCCAATTAGTATTATCGTCGCGTCGCCCAAAAATAATCAAACGTCCGTAAGTATACTTTATAACAATTATTCATTATTTCAAGACTAAGTTATATTAAGTTAAAGTAAGGGGAAATTAATGGATCTTTTATTTCCTTACTTGTGTTCCTCATAGCTTAATATTTGCACAAATTTTAAAACAGTTTCACCGGCCGAGAGACCGACATCTTCACACACGTTCCATGTTGCATATGTTTTTATTACTTTTGTTTTTTCAAAATTTAATTTAATTTATAACTTGATTTAATTTATAACTGTATTTCTTGTTCAAATTCTGCTAATGTATTGTTATTTCAATCGCTCGTTTTATGATTCTCTGATAATAATTATTACTTTCATGATAGCATACTGCACGTGTAGAATTAAGAATGTGTATATTGAAATAAAGTGATTGCTATTACCTTAAAAGAACGTACTTTGTTCATTTTTGGCCAAATTAAGATAATAGGACCACGTATCTGCTCTTTGAAGAGCTCTTTTAAGAAACTAACACTCATGAAGAGGATAAGCATCGTCTATTTGATGTGCAGGTATTCGCAGTGCTAATTTTAGGTTTTTTAAACACCCTCCTATAAGAACCAGAAAATGGACATAGTGCATTTTTTTCCTGTGCTCTTCAAATGCACTTCTATAACCTGATATAAGTAGTGGAACACCGTCAGCCTAAGTTATTCAATATTTTGCTGAGAGTCCATTCCTACTCATATCTTGTGGAAACCTTCTTGGAGTTGAATGAACTTATTTATATCTTAGTCACCTCTGAGTAATTTTGTAGTCCACTCTTCCATAAAGATCTCCTTCAGACCTGTTTGGGTTCTTATACGGTGTTGTCTCACCCTGTTTTCGAGTTCGTTACACATTTTCTCCATGAAATTTACGCCAAAATACTCAGATGGGGATCTTTATGGTCTGAGGTGAGTTAATTCAGGTGCAACGGAGCTGCGCACACTTTAGATCCCGAATGGCCCACAATCTAGATTGATCTGTTTTGTTCACAGATTTTGATCCAACGTTGCCACTTTGACAGCTTTAAAATTTGTGCGCAAAACAGGTTTTTCTTCAGAGTAGAGAAAGGAAAGAAATTATAAATAACATATTAATTATCTTAAGGGTTAAACAAATATAATTTGACCAGTAAATATAGTTAGTCAAGATACAATTTGCATAAAACAGTAAGTCCATCCAGCTGTTAACGTCTTCTTGGTTGTAATTTTAAGCCTATAATTTTCAGAAATTGTTATCCGTCCTGTCTCATATTCTGAATATGTTTCACTTTTAATCATCTGATACTGCTTCACTATGAAGTTATGTCTTTTCAAATCGTCTTTTCTTTGTGTCCTGACTTCTCCTTTCGTAAATTGATCGTACTTTCAATTTTGTTTCTGACTGTATCTTGAGCACGGTTGATATCACCTGATGAATGTCTGGAGACAGTGAATAGAACTGTTCATTGTAGTGCTTGTGAAATGATTCTGCCCCATTCGTCGTCCGAGGAACTGCTGAGAGTTCTGAAGTCCATATTCTAGGTGGGAATCTAAATAGAACGAAGCAGACAATTATAATCTATCTATTACATATTATCTATCTATGTTATATAATGTCATTTCGTATTTCAAGAGAAACTTATCAGAAAATATAAACATATTCAAGATTGTTTCAAAATGCACCCCCCAATATTCATAATCAGCGGTGTAGTAAAAGTTATTAAGTTAAACTCAAACAAAATACGACTTACGTACACTGCAAAAAATAGCTGTGTTAATTCAACACAATGTGGTGTCCCAGCGTGATTACCACTTTTTCTGTGTTAAATCAACACAACACACTGTGTTGATTTTGGTACTGGAAGAAAAAAAGTTACGGCTGCAGCGAGATTTTAAACATGGGTTGTTTAGTTAGAAGTCGAGTGCCTTACCGACTTGTCTAAATCGTCAGACAGAAAATGCACTAGATGCAAACGATATTTAGAGGACAACATTTGAATTAAACGACTACTCTATAAATTTAAACAGTGTACGGGATCAAATATGTGTTGCTGAATCCCCAAAACAAACTAAGTTACTGGCACGACTTATCCCATGGCTTAATCAGTTCCTATTTGTCAATTGGGAACCAGAATTCCCATTCATTGGTAATATTCCATTTCTATGAAAGCAAGCAAGATGGCGACAACCAGACACTTAACCAGCATTACGGCTTTCTTATCACAACATGTCAAATGCTGTGCTTGCTTTCATAGGAATGGAACATATTCTCAATCAATTGGAATTCTGATCTCTAGTTGACAAATGGAGAAGTGATTAAATCATGGCATAAGTCGTGAGAGTAACTTTGTTTGTGTTTGGGGTTCAGCAACATTTTTTTTATCGTCTATACTGTTTGAATCAAGTGCTCTTTCTATCTGACGATTTAGTGAAGTTGGTAAGACGCTCGACTTTTAACTGCGCAACCCATGTTCAAATCTCGCTGCAGACGTATTTTTTTTCTCCCAATACCGAAATCAACACCGTGTGTTGTGTTGATTTAACATACAAAAGTGGTACTCACGCTGGGACACCGCATTGTGTTGAATTAACACAGTTAGTTTTTTTACTGTGTACGTGCTAGTTTCTTCGATGTAATTTTCGAGTTCGTAGCCGGAGAAGTGATGACCTTCATAGTCCAGTGCCACTAATATCAAATCTGCAAACGCATCCAAAAACGCATCGGGTACTTCCGTTGGATGCAAATACGAAAGACTGAATAATGATGATGATAATAATAATGACAATTTATGATAGGTATGATCTGTTATCTGGTACTGCAAGCAGTGACGTCGCAAGGAAATCAACTTTGCTTAATTTTGTAATGAGTTTACCTAAAGTTTATAGATTTTACTGTTCTGATTAATTATTATCTAAGAAGCCAAAAATTTGAAGTGAAATCTCATACAGTACCTACCTAATTCAGACTGCGGATTTAAGTAGTCTCGATATAAGTGTTTGTTGCCCTGGATCTTTCTTCTCCAAGATTGACTCAAATGGAATCGACACCCAGTGATCTCACGTCCTGGAACTACTTCACTGATAGCTTCGTGAACTGCAGTTTCGAAGTCTAAATGGATCGATCTCAAATTTATTCCAACTTCTAAACTTCTTATCATTTCCCACAATGCTTTATAAATTTGCTTATTGTTCCTCAGCAAAAACGCATAGCAAAGAGCCAAATAAAATCTATGTTTGTGTGCGTGAATAGTACACAGCTGATGAAAATGACGAGGAGCATAAGAAAAGATACCGTCAGCGTAAACCTCAACATCACTTGTCTCACACTTGCAGAAGCTAGGATGATAATCTTAGCTTCTTCATTCACAAACACACACTTTTCTCCATCATGAGTAAACTCACTTGTCTTTTAACCGTTTGCTCAATAGCCTCTGTGATATTTCTCGGATGTGAGTTTGTTTCGAGTATAGTATGCTACTCTACACATCTCCATAGTTTCTCTACACGTCTTCATATCCTTTTGTGTTATTTCTGAATTAGAGAGCTCACTTCTAATAATTTTATTTGACCTTTCATTCGGGTATTCCGCTGCTTCTTTTTTTTTCCACAAATTTTTTCGTAGCTCGTGAACACAAACACAACACAAGTCAGAACATTTTCAATCTGACAACATCGCTTCATTTTTTTTTGTGTGCGTAATCCTGTAAATTATGACAGCTTGTCAGCCGCTTATCATATTAAACTGATAAAACCGGGAAAGTGTGCGCAATTCCTTTGCACTCTTACATTCAACTGCCAAACAATGTCTCTAGTGTGCCTCGGGTCATTGTCTTGTTGAATATAACAGTCATTTCTTCAGTTCAACTTTTCACAAGTTTCTTTAAGATTTTCTTGCATAATGATGCGCTTATAGCCAAACATATGCATTGTCTCTTCTATAAATACAAGATTCTATACTGTACAACCATACAACCCATCATTTACACCTCCTTCTCCATGTTTGGATGAGCTTCCCATATTTTGAGGATCCCATTTTGTAAGTGATAATAACGACAGATATAACTGCAAGGAGGAAATCATTTGCGAGTAAAGAAAATCAGTATGAAACGTTACCACTTTCCAAATGAATTTTTGAACTGAATATTAATATTGCAGAGGGCGCAACACAGAATGACCCTAGGCCGTGGTGGCTCAGTGGTAGAGTGCTTCTTCTGGTGCTTGGGGTCGTCGGTTCGATCCCAGTTCATATCATGTGTCCTTTGTGGTGCACAAACACCGTGTGCATGGGTTTTCTCGGGGTTTACCCGTTTCCTCCTAGTTTCTTCATTCATCCATCATCATCCATCCGGCCTGAGCCAAAATTGCCTAAAGACCTTAAAAAAATTTGAATTTAAATTTCACAGAGTGGCCCTCAAAACATTTTCATATAGGAAATCAAACACGGATGAACAGTTGTCATTGTATGGGGTTGTATGATCTCTCATGGTTGAATTGACTTTATTTCTAACATTTAGGCATTTATTGCTCAGGCCAGAATGCGATAGGGAAAAACAGTCGACCAGGATCTAAGTTGACGGTACTATCTCGGCATTTGCCTAATGTGACAGAAAAATCCCTGGTAAAACTTCAATCAGGATATTCGGCCATTGGTATTCTGAGATGTTCTGTGTATCTGGAAGGTTTTCGCTAATTCCTCAATGCTTGGATTCGGGTTGTTTCGTTTGACTTGGTTGAGGTCCTCTTCGGAAAACAATAATGAACGTCCAGATCGTAGATTATCTTGACAGATTCTGTTTCCCTCCCAGATTTTTCGAAACCACTGACGACATATGCTATGGCCAACTGCAGCTTCACTATACACACTTGCCGAATGTTACGGCAGGCTGTGGCCGCATTACTGCCTTTATCAAACTCAGAAAGTAAAGAGTGTCTATTGTGCTCCTTATCCGTCTCTATTTCACCAACACGTCCCGGGACGAGTCCCTGTCTGCTCGTCCACAGTCATTACCTGTGCCTGTGGCTGATCTAATGTTCTCCCGATTCACGTACTGGCAGTGAGATCAGTACTCCGCTTACCTGTGACATGTCAAAACGGGAAGAAGTTTTGCACTTACCCAATACATAATTTGTTGATAAGGTGTTTGCTCTGATTAATTCATTGAAAAAGAAAAAAAACTGGTAGCTTTTGTTTGTGACGAGCTGACACCATTTCTCTGATCCAGCTGATTGTTTATTAATGGTTCCAAGTTGAAAGTCGTGTGCTGGATAAAACTTTATTTTTGTATGGGCCAGTCTAGTAACTTTGGACTTTGGCCCGTCACGATTCGCCCATTTACAGCCAGTTAAAATACACACCCATGCCCCTGCCGGGACTCGAACCCGGGACCTTCGAGCCGATGGCCTACCGCCGCAAAGCGCCTGTTTTGATCACGGTCAATTTTCCATCACCTGAGATACTTATTTCTGTATCAGTAATCACGTTTTCCCGTGCGATGTCAAAAACGGCAAGAACGTTTTTGTTTACCTTGTAATATGAATAATAAAGATCCGTTATACACAGTAGAAACAGTAAACATAAAGCACACATACTGTATATTGTAGCACTAATTTCATAAATAGTGCATTTTTAATGGTACGTGAATGGACTAAAGATAGCATAATCTAGAAATATGTGAATAAGTCCTTCTGATTAAGTTGAAATATCACTTTGTAAGCGACCGCCAGATGGAACTTTACTGAAAGATTTGTTTCATTTTACAAATTGTGATTCTTTTTCCTTGGTGTAACGTCAATTTCTTTCATTTTCTTATTCTGGATATTATGTGAATATAAGTGCACAGTTGCCAGTGATTCCGCCAGACGCTCCCTGTGGGGATATCCCCCCCCAATTCTCGACAACAACCCCCCAACTTTAATTGTTTTGCTGTCAAAAAAATCTATAGAAACCATGCAAAAACGGCACCTACACCCTTCCAATTTTGATTTTACACCCCCAAACTTAAAAATCCTGGCGAAATCCCTGACAGTAGCTGAAACTGCTATGAGAGATGAGAGAACAGTAAAAGATTTTGAAATGAAATTGAAAAAATTCTCCAACCTTAATCCTGACTTCTTTCCACCAAATCACCCCTCCTGAAACTCGGTCCTGGGTCCGCCACTGCTTCTATCGGACATCGCGGATAACACATACAAAGATCTATTATCTAAAAAAAAAGGTCAAAAATAAAAGTTTCGACACTTAGGCTCTCTAGTTTATCCACTGTTCCTCCTTCGTTTCGAATTTGAAGAAATAAAGTTTACCTACTGACGGTGTAATGTATGTTGTCTTACCAAGCAATTTTCTTACCATTTTAAGACATCACCAAAAATTCTCGTTATCAGGAATATGGACGTAGAGGATAACAGAATTTTAGTATGAAGCATATTGTCTTTTAGCAATATCCTCATCATATATTCCGTGGGATAATTGATCACTTATTAACCAATTACCTGGTACAAAAGTCTCCTTAAGTAGGCCTCTCTGGAAACACCTAAAGAAAATACCCAACCTCGACGTTACAAATATAGGGTGTTCATGAAGTTTCAACTCAAAAGAAAACATGTGAATTATTTTAAAAATTTAAAATAAAGCTTTTATTTCTAAAATTTCTTCTTTTCGTAAATATCAGAAAATCACAACAAAAATTGACAATCACGTTCCTGGGCAATATTCCTGACCCCAGGAGAAAAATAATTATCAAAGAACAATTCATCCATTAACCAAAACAACCTGTTAATATTTTCACCTTTTCTGAAGAAAGAAGAGTATTTGATTATCCAGACAAAGAAAAATTTAACTATCCAAGACAAGAAATTTCCTCTAATCAAATCAAATAAATAACTTAAATACATACCTTGTCATTAGACAAAATATTCAAAACATCCTTTTCCGTTTTCTTCCATTTAATTCGCAAACTATCATGAACCATTCTAAATAAAATTGGATCACACCAAATTTTATTCGAACTATATTTCCAAAAGATACGACCTCTTATTTAAAAAGGATACCGCATATTTCGCTAAATATGGTATTTTAGTATTTCCATAAAAAGGACAATCAGTCACAGAAACTTCACTGTTAATTTTCCAGAACAATTTTACTGTAAGGATTTTCCCTCACTATCCTCATTTCACACTTTTCCGTTCGTTCTTGTTAACCAGGAATTACCGTTCCACAAAATCATGAAAATGGATTCGTGTGTGTATTCACAAATAAAAACTTATTTCTATTTATACACAATATCTCCTGATATTAATCAGTTACGAGAACCAATTTCACCACTTTCAGAAAATTCAGTGTTTCTTTTCCACTTCGAAACTTCACAATTCCTGTATACTTTAACTTTAGTCGGAAAAACTTAACACAAAGTCCTCTTATACTAATATGACTTAACACAGAGTCCTCTCATACCAAGAATATTCAACCAAACTGGCACATAAACCCAAGCATGGCTTGTGCCTCCTTTCACCTTCTTGTCTCGATTTCATGCACCAATCATAAGGTTCCATTTCAACCAATTAAAACCTTTTAACATTAGATCTTTACGAAAACTCTTCATGGTATCGTAAGTTTCCAGGCTGGATTTATATGAGGAGTCATCCTATCGAGGTCTTACATAGGAAGGTATTTTCTGGTAGCCATTTTTCCTCCCAACAAAAATTTTGAATCAGAAAAATACACTACAACGGCCAATAAGCAGTAAAACAGTTTAACAAAGAAATCTTACTGGAACGGAACCTGGGCCAAAGAGGCATAAAAAAAAAAACATAAATCAAATTTAAGTTTAGATTCTTGCTGTGCCCACCGAGTAACCGTGCGGTCTACGGTGGTATGCCAACGACTCGAAGGTCCCGGGTTCGAGTCCCGAAAGGGCCATGGGTGCGTATTTAAATGGCTAAATGGCGAATCGTGACGTGTCGAAGTCCAAAGTTACTAGACTGGCCCATATAAAAACAAAGTTTACCAAAGTTTTTACATTCTTGCAGCAATTATCATAACTTCCCCATTTACTCCACACTTCATTCGTTACAAAACGTTATCAGTTTTCTGTTTTTAGTACAAAGTTCCAGGCGATTTCTACTTCTACTTTACCTACAAGAAACACCTGCCTTTATCATTTGATACTATAGGATGTTTTTTTAGTAACTTTGAGCGTGTACTTTAGCTACATTCAATTCTCTGCTGTTGGCAACACTTCTTCTCTTGTACGTCCGCTTTGTGAAACACCGCCTGGAACGCCATCTAAGCTTCAATATTTCTTTTTTTCTTAATGTAAAAGAATCGTTAATGAACTGTTAATGATAGCGATTTCATTTAGCAGAAGCCGAAACCGCACGAGTTGAGACGAAAGGTTCTAGTTTTCCAGAAGGCTGTAAAGAGATAGCGTTGTTCGTCTTCTTTCATTATCTGTACATAAAAGGTAGCTTTGTACTTTTTGATTCTGTAACTAAATCAGCCTACAAAACTAATTTAGTTTTTCTGTGTTTCCGAACAAAGACCGATTTGTTGTAATTCTTATCCTCTTTTTTCTTAAGAAAAATGGACCAATCATACAGATTCTATGAACCGTACGTTCAATAGCATTGACCGGAACCTTTTTTAAATTTCCTAAAAGTCTTTTTATGTTTATATATACTCTTAATGCTATTATTTATTCTCATTATCTCTTAAACTTTTCTTAATTGATTCCCTGTCGTGTCTAGAATCCTAGTTTTGTGTTCCAAAAAGCGTCAGTAAAGAGTACGAGATGTTTTCGAAGTTAATCGCGTCTTTTTGAAACTAATATTTTAACGTCTCTTCCGTAATTAGTTCTTTTATGATTTCTATTTGTCTGCTTTGTAGAACAACACATTTAATTTTATATAGTTGCTAGAATTTGATCGAGATTTGTTCTGGGCTCTCTCTTCTTTATAGCTCATTGATTCGAATTCATTCCTAAAAAAAAATGGCGATTCTCGTACCCAAAAAACACGGTAACTTATATCAAGTTGAACATTGCTTTCATTTTGACAGTAAATTAACTTAATACTGCAAACCTATTTCAAGTTTGGCATTGCCTTTAGGGTTTACAAGTTCAAAAGGACTCGATATAACATGCTCGTTTCAAGCTTGGGATTGACTTGATTTTTGTCTTTCCTTAGCTTGATTCAAACGTGACGATTTGAAAATACGTACCTTTCTTCAAGCAGGGGCGTAACTACTGCCCAGGATGACCGGTCAAGTCCCGGGGGCCCGGTCGTCTATGGGGACCACTAAATGGTTGTACTAGTAAGCAGTAAAGCGTTTATAATTTAAAAAATATTGTTTACAATACAGTAGACACTCTTATCCCGCACGGTTGGGATTGCGGCCATACCGGATAATCGAACGTCTATAGTTTTAACGGCTGCAAAGCAGAAACATTAAACTTAAGTGAACATTGACAATCACAAAAACACTAAGTGAACGGAAACACGGTTACAAGGGTCAGTGAGCTTCCGAGCACAACCGGAAAAAGCCGAACGCGAGTGGCTTGATGGATGCCGGATAATAGAACGTGCCGATTTATAGACTGCCGGATAAAAGAGCGTTTACTGTAGTAATAAATATTAATTATTCATTATCAGAAAGAGGAAGTTCATTTGAATTTTAATATTATTTATGGCCTTTAGGCATCTGAGGCTCAGGCCGGGATGGTAGAGGGGAAAGGATGCGGGAAGGTGTCGGCCAGGATCTAAGTTGAAGTTATCATCCCGGCATTTGCTTGGTGTGACTAAGGAAAAACCTCAGTCAAGATTGAACCCACGATCTCCCGAATACTATGCCAACGCTCTACCACTGAGCTATGACGAACTTGGTATGAGAAAATTCATGTAATAGGACCAAGCGAGCTAAGTCGGGTCTCGTGGCTACTTATTAGTGGGTCCCCTTCTTCGCTATAGCACAGAACGATAGGGTCTCTTATCAAGTTTCTATGACACAGGTAAAAGTAACTCTCATATTAATTTAAAACTTCTAAACCCAAACCATTGGTCTCCAACAGAGACTAGCGCACATATTAGCTATTGAGAACTCTGCTCTGTTAGACAGATTCTCAGAGATTTGTATCGTTGTGATACTGTTTTTAACATTACCTATTACAGTATCAACTACTTAAAGATCTTTCTGGAAGCTTAAGTTAATAAAAAGAAACTATTTCAATAGTATCAATGAGTGAAGAACGTCCAAACTGTTTAAGCATCCTATCTATTAAACACGAGAAAACGCGACAATTGAGAAAAAACTTAGGGTGTCATGAATGTTTTACTGAATCAAAAGTGCAACGAAAGAAATTTTGAGTAAATAGCTCTTCTCAATAATCTTAGAGATTTGAAGAATACTTTTTTCTGTATATTTATTTATTTTTTAACAACAAAATAAATTAAAATCGTCAAATGATGTTTTATTCATGCGTATTATTATTATCGTGTACTAAAATATTGTAGAAACTGTAAGTATCTTCCAATAATTTTAAAGCCTTATTATATAAAAGTTTACAAACTTATTAGCTACGTCTGTGTGCAATAATAACGTGTGTCAATGTTAAAGTTTTAATATTGGTTGAATTAAACTAAAAGCTTTCTTTATATTAAAAATTTAACTGCTGATCTGTTCCATCTCCATTCAGACAGTTCAGAAAGAAAAGATGTACCGGTTAAGTCATTAATTTTGGTAATCAAATATTATTTTATAAGTTCTGTATGGAAATTCAAGGGCCCGGTATTTTTTGTTTTCGAAAAAAAATTCTACCAATATATTCTTTCTTAAAGTTCATCGTTGATTTATTGAATCTCGAAACATGGTAGGCTGTGCTACTATTTCGAAAATCCTATCTTAGTAACGAATTAGCATGAAGAAGGAATTATTTCTTTATATGGTAGATATTTGTGTGTATTTCCTTAAAAAGTTGACAATTTAGAAAAAAATCGACTACTTAGACGGAAAAATCTGACCACTTAGAAGAAAAAAAACTCGAAATTACAGCACATTAAAATTTTGGTTCGTATGTTAAAATATTTTTACCTTGCACTATAGTTGATGCGACCTTTCAAATGCACGTTATTTTTCCGTTCAGCATTAAATATCTAACAACTTAGAAGAAAAATCTGGGAACTTATAAAAAAACTGACAACTTAGAATACATCTGAATTGAATTGAATTGAAAATGGCTTTATTAGAGCCGTCAAGGTTAAATTAAATCTGTCAACTTAGAAAATATCTGACAACTTAGATGAAGAAACTGACAACTTAGAACAAAAAAACCTGCCAACTTGGAAAATATCTGATAATAAAATCTTTGACAACTTAGAAACAATTCTGACAACAGAAAATAAATCTGACAACTTAGAAGAAAAAAAAATCGAAAATCCCAAGATCTTGGAACTCTTGTATTTTTTTTTTCGTAGCAAAGTATGTACTCATTGTTTACAACTTTTCTGTAACCACTTGTAGGTATTTTATTGCAAAACTATCCTAAAGAGGTCGAGACCGTTTCTTCTACAATTAAAACAAAGGAAAGTTGTTTGTTTGTTAAACGTTCGCCATATTTGGACGCCAGTTTTATAAACATGTGTTCTAAAAACTGACCAACTTTTATGGTCATCGAGGAATTGACTTAGAATTTACGGCTAAACGCTTCTGCATAAAATTACGTTCGCGAGACACTTCCTAAGCTACGGAATTTGACGGGAGACTCTTCCTCATTCACCGATAATTCCTCTGTTCTCTAACCAAATTCATTATCTACCGAAGTTTCTCATGAAACTATTTTTCGCAAGAAACATTTACTCATAAAATCTAAACAAATTCCTCATCGATTATAAACCTTGGTTAATTTTTAGAATACATAGGTTTCTCAACTTTCCTGAAAATAAACTTAAAAAAAAAAATGACGTACAAATATGGCGAACTTTTAAATAAACTACGCAATTTCCTTTGTTGTGAGAGTAAAAATAATAGCCCCAAGATCTCTTTCTAATCTCTCTTCAAAGTTGTCAGAATTTCTGTACACCCTGTACAAACGACATGGGAGTAATTTGTTATAATTACAAACTACACACAAATATTTACCATGTATAAAAAAAATGACTTGTCTATGCTGATTAGTTGCAATACTATGATATGTCAAAATGTGCTACACTATATCACTTTTGGGCTTCAATAAATATCAACAAAAAGAAATATGTTGCCAGAATTTTTTCGGGAAAATAAAAATAAATAACTTTTAAATATCCATAAAGATTACATAATTAAGAAAATTTACGGCTTGAGCAGTACATCACTTCCTGAATTGAGATGGAACGAGTCTGTTAGTTTTAAGATCATTAAAGGGGTCCCATTTCAATTTGTGCCAAGGGCCCCCCCTATTTTGTAGTTACGCCACTTTCTTCAAACTTAGTACTGAGTGACCGTAGCTCAGTTAATAGAGCGTTGGCTTTGTATTCGGGAGGTCATGGGTTCGATTCCAGGGACCGACCATCCTGGCTGAGGTTTTTTAGGGTGTTTCCTCAGTCACACTAAGCAAATGTAAGGATGGTATTTTCGAAGTAGACCCTGACCAACTGCATCCTTTATCCTACTTTATCTCGGCCTAAGCCATAGATGTCTAAGAGCCATAAATAAATTGAAGCTTGGTACAAGCTAATGGACTGTAATACAAGTTTATTGCAAGCTTATCCAAGCTTGAGCTCAGTTTACTATGCTGTGAGGATATTATGTAACTTTCTTTCTCACTAATGAAAGTAATGTTGCCATATCGTTTTGTATTTGGTTTTAAATTTCGGGACGGGCGTAAGCCATAGTGGTGTTACCGCACATACAATTCATTTTATCTTATCTTGGTTTTAAAGTGACCTGTATTCTCATCATTATGCTAATTTACAGATCTATTGTATTCTTCTCCTTTTCAGTTGGGTCTCACTTCGTCCGTCGATCGAGATTCAACGTTAAACGCAGTACTCATCGGTCTATTTGCAGCTGCCATTCTGTCTTTTATCGTACTTACTGCCATCTGTTGGTGGAAGAGAAAAGTAATCAACGGGTATCTGTCAAGAGCTGGACGCAACAGAAAGACTTCTTCCAGTGTGAGTAGAACATTAGATTTATTTTTTCTTTCAAATTATTCATACAATTTATTTCAAAGATCTTATCATTATGTACAGTCAGCAGCAAAAAGATGTACACAGTAGTAAAATTTCATCTCCGAATAAATTTGGAACAGGTTGAACTGATTTGAGTATCCTGTAAGAAAATAAGATTTTATGTTAGAAAAAAAAAACTGTACTAAAATCCGTTCCAAAAACAGGGCTAGATTCCTGTGTCATTTTTGGTCCTGGCCCAAACGGAGGAACACCCTACGTGAAGAGTATCCTCTGTCGACTTATGGTTGTATTAGTCAAGGTCATAAACACTGCCACGAGTACGAAATGTAACAGTCAATAGGAATGCTTGAGTTAATTTCTTTTGGTAATACCACAGTTTATAATATTTTGGATATCAACAAGTAATCTCTATTCGGTTCGTACTATCGCATGTTAGCTTATTCTCATGCGCACTCTCTCCTACGCATGTGCGCAATCTTACCTACCTAGTAGGAGAGTTTGTGCATTTTTTAAAAAAAATCATTATCATTGATCATACACTGACTTACATCAAAGATTACTAGCATGTAATTGTCACTAAAGGCCGTTTTAGACGATACAATTTCTCGTACGATCTCTCGTATGATAGAATGTATACAATCCATAGTACGAGATTTTTCGTACGATAAATCATACAATATTGTATAGTGTTTTACACGGTACAATTTTGGATACGAGGGGATAATGATGAAACTGCTGGAGTTTATAGTTATGACACCTCAGGCTTTTAGGGTAATTATGCCACAGATATTTGTGAAAGTATATCCCATTTAAAAATAGAAAAGAATTAAAATATTGATAACAATTAATCTTGACACAACATAAATTCAGTTAATTGTAATGTCAAATTCTTCTACCAAGAGAATCTAACTTCTACTAGGTTTCAGTGGTAACGAAAGTGTCGTAGCTTTACTTCTGTACTTCAATAAAGATATTTCAATATTTCTCTATTTCAATGCGGACACACAGAAAACGTTGAAAATTTTGCCGTCTTCGGTGATAAGTTCGGAGTCATATGTGTTGTTTTTACAATATTCCTGAGTTAACAATATATGTGACATTACACAGCACTTCAAAAGTATATAAATCGCAATATATTAACTCCTATTTATACATATGGGGTCAATTAGTAATATTGCAGTTTATATACTTCTACCACAGAGCACTGGAAACGCCTCAAAATGCTACGTTTTACTTTCGTATAAGCATGAAATATATTCAAAATACAAAAATGAGGAGTAATGTAGATTTTATGTGATTTATAGGCTCATTTCATACAGGGTGTATAGGGCTGAATAGGGAGGGTCAGCTGTCTTTACCCTTGAATAAAAATTAGTTTGTTCGATTAATTACCTAGCTCATGTATTGACTTGCACAGCTCTGGCTTGACGTCGACGCTTTACTTACATTATGCCTACTTCTGTAATTACTGTTCAATGTATTTCATTATTTTGGATGCACAGAGCGTAGATGTTCATCAAAATCATTGGGGAGGGGATATGATTGCAAAGATACCGGTATCCTCTATATTATTTCCTTTCATACATATCATGCCTGCAGTACATTCGGTACTCTACGCACAAGAAAAACAAAAAAATCACCTTAACTGTATTACACAATATAGGAGAAGCAGTAGCTATTAGATCACATCAGAACTTTGTCATTATATTTTTAAACATATTTCTCACGTATTTAGTACCTTTTATGGTTATAGGAATGCAAAACGTAGCATTTTGAGGCATTGCCAGTCCTCTATGGCAGAAGTAGCTGAACTGCAGTATCACCGACCTTTTTACACTTCCCTTAAAAACTTTGTTTTATATCTTTATACCTGTAATAGTTTATTATGCCATTATGTATGTTAATTTCTGCATCAAGTAATAACATTAATATGTTCTCTTTGTGTCATAGTCCATAACCAAACAGCCGAATAGGAAAGCACGCTATATTGCCAGTAGGGGCGCTGTGATAGATTGTACGAAAAATCCTATGAAAAATAGGACCGTTTCTATTTAGATAACACTTCGAGATAGCATGAAAAATCGTACGATCCGCGCTTTACACGATCAAAGAATGTAACCGATGAGATTGCATACGAGGGATTCTACGATAAATTGTATCGTCTAAAGCGGCCTTAAGATACTAAGTAATGTATTGTGTAATATTTTTAGACGTTTGCAGCAATAAAGAATTTTATTGAATTTTTCTTCAATTATGTTCAAATCTCTCCCGGCTTCGACATATCCTTTACCTTCATTCTTTACACTTTTTTTTTCCCACTAAAATAAAAAAAAATATCTCAAACTTTCACTTGTATTTGCTATTAAAATTATTTTAAAAAAAGCCATATTTACCAGTTGTCGTCCACTCTGAACCAGTGGTTAGGCAGATAGGTACTAGTTGTCGTCCACGTATCAAGAAAAGGAAAAAAATATGCATTAGAAATAAGTACTTTTATATTTAGAACTACTGGATAATTTTCATTTAGACTTATTACAAATAAAGTGGTTACATTAGTAAAAAAAAAAAAAAAGACTAAAAATTAGATCATATACATTTAACATCACAATAAAACTAGATAAGAAACACCACTTATCAGTCACCCTGACCGACAACAAGAACGTTCGGGAATTCTATAACACTAAAATCGGCCACAATAATATACTTATTAGATATGACTATTGTGTTTTATTTATGATATAAAGTAAAAACAGAACATTTGAAAAGCTTGAGAAACACGTTTAAAAAATGACAGTTGTTTACCTTAAATTTCAGAACGTTCTTCTCTACTCTCAGATAACATTTCAGACATCTTCTAAGCTAACCAAGCGAGCCAAAGTAGTTTGTACTTTTTCCTGTATATAATGTCACTTTCGATACGTGTTGAAACTTCAATATCAGGTTAAATCCGTCCGAAAACTGGAGATATTTTTTAATATAAATTTTTGTATGACATAGGGCTTGTTTAAATCATATTTGTAAAAACATTGTCGACCACTGGTGTGCGTCTCATCTTAATAAAACAATAACACTATGAAAAAATAACAATACTTTGATTTAGAGATTTTGAAATTATTATCTTGGGAAATTTTGACTTCACGACATTATTTGTGTGAAAATTGTCTTATTGTGAGATTTTGCCCGGACATCGCTCACGTCAATTATCATTCATAAAGTGTGAGAAAACTATACAAAAGTAAATAATAATAATCATAATCATAATATTCAGATATAGAAGTCCAGAAATATGAGGGCAGTTCTTTGCATATTGTAAAGTAATTAAATTGCAAAAGAAAAAGATTTACTTCTAGACTCTTGCAGGTTCACGTGATCGCTCAAATATGATTCTGTAGTAGGGGAGCTTATTGTATCTTGAGCATGTTGTACCTTGGAACAATCTTATGTATAGCTGTTATTACTTACACTATGTTGTGTGTCAAGCTTTCCAGGCAGTAGCCTCATGGCTCTTGTTGTGTTCAGATGGTTGTGTGTTGAGTTCATTGGAGAAAAGTATAAGGGGCAGTCAAATGAAAACTGAACACTTGCTATAAAATACATTCCTCGCACAAGTTGGCAACACTGTTGTTACGTATCGATACTGCCGTCTGTAGAGTAGGAGAAATGCATAGTGAAAACGCACAGGTCCACACAGTTCTTTCGTTATTGATCTGGAGGTGAGTATAGTCAAAGTGTGTTCGTCAAGCATTGGAAATAAAGGCATACCATTTAACGTGGTGCCACCATTTTGAGCCCGAGAGCAAACGGCAAAGCCAACAATGGAAACACCTCAATCTCCCCCGACAAAGAAATCGAAAGCTCTTCATACGAGTTCCGGTAAAGTCATGATGACCTTCTTCTTCGACTGCAGGGGCCCTCTGCTTGTCGACTTCCTAGAGCGTGGAGCCACAATCAATGCGAAGCGCTATGCGGACACGTTACAGAAACTACGACACGCCATAAAGTCAAAACGCCCTGGAATGCTGTCGGACGGAATCATCCTGTTGCATGATAACGCCCGTCCCCATACTGACAATCTGGTGAGGGAGAAGCTTCAGAACTTTGGCTGAGAAACACTTCAACAACCTGCGTACAGCCCAGATCTTTCCCCTTGTGACTTCCACATTTTTGGCGACCTGAAGAAAGACTCGTGGACGTCAGTTTCAGTCGGACGAGGAAGTGAAAGTGTGGGTGAGTGAGGTTGTGGATCCGTCAGCGACCTACCTCTTTCTACAATACTGGAATTGATCGTCTCGTCTTCCAGTGGGATAAAAGTATTAACACTTCTGACAATTACTTTTGAATAAAACAAATTCAATTATCACTTTGTAGCGGGTGTTCGGTTTTCATTTGACTGCCCCTCATATTTTCGGTAGTTAAAAGTAAATGTTTTCATATTTAAATATTGTTTTATAGCGTCGTTACCGTAGCTGTTTCCTTTAGTATGTAATATTAACCGTATGTAAGAGAATAGGTAAGTTTTCCTGTGACACAAATTTCCATTCTATATGTTGTTACATTTTTAGTACCGGTACGCCATGATGTTTGAGATTTCAGCCTCTTGTACTTACCATGAAACACGCACACATCTTGTACCTTGGTACACGTACCTTAAAGAACTGAAGAAAGATAAGGAGTGAATAAGTGAAATGTTATTAACGTCCTAAACGAGCTAGTGAGATTCTAAGGACGAGACCTACAATTTTTTGTAAAGTGGGCTCTGAACCACTCTGTTCAATTGACCCCAGCAGAATTTGTACCCGTGACTACGTGCACAGAAAGATAAGGGGCACAGGGCACCAAGAAAACATAACCAGAACAAAAACCAAACAAGTAAACACAGATCTAGGTCTTTATTAGGCCTATTGATGGTTGCCAGAGCACTTAAAACTATTTTTATCATGTCTTTGGTTATTTTGTATGTTCTTTCATAATAATATGCAAATACTTATTTCATAAAGCATAATACACTTCTACACTTCCTATACAGAGAACTTAAATTAGTAAAAATAATCCCAAAATAGTTAATTTTGAGTTATTTTATTGATTTGCCCTATTATACGTGCATGTTTCAAGGTACAATAGCGTGAATTTCAAGGTACACGAGCCTTTGTACCATGGAACACGATGCTGGAAATTTTTAAAAGAATAATAAACACGGTAAAAGAAAGAAAGCTGCAGCTAAATACTGGAGCAGTTTAATTCAGACACTTTCAAAGTTTAAGAGCAAAAACGATGGAATTGAAATTGGAAAACGCAAAATACAGTATGTTTCATGGTACAACAGTTTCCTCTACGTATAGTGTATTTCAATGGTAGTTTTATAACTTATTCTATTCTTATGTTCTACAAACGTACTGATTCTTATTTCTGTTTCTACTTTGTTGCAGCCGTCCCCTGTGAGTTTGACCAAAGGCCTCCTCCTGGCCGACCGTTACACGCCAAATCCTCAGTATTCATGCACGACACCAGAATTAGTATCTGGTTGTGTTCCCGTCCCGATTCTCTCTAGAGACAACCTCGTGTTCCATAATGAAATCGGAGAAGGGTGCTTCGGCAAAGTCTATAAAGGTAAGTGGAAGAAACATTCCTGTCTGTATATGTATTCTAAAATAAACAAAACTACTGTCGTATAATATACAAGGAAATATAATTAAATATGTAACAATGTCATAAATATATTTAGTTTTAAGAAACAGGGCACGAACAGATATTTCATATTTTAATCATTCTAGTTATTATTGTTAGTTAAAGATAATTCAGTTGCAACATAGGTTGTATTTAGAATTTCATTCATGAATCAAGGAGACAGAATCAGGCAATATCATATTTGAAGGGTGTGAGGCAAGAACATGGTAACCCACAATGTTGAACTTGTAAGAAATTCCAATTTTCACTGCTGCACAAGTCATTTTCATTGGCTGAAAGCTGATTTTTCACGTAAAGCTATACATAAACGCTTAAAATAATTGTACCAAATCAAAATAACGAATTTATATTTTTCATGCTGGTGTGTGGGTTACCATGTTTTATTATTTATACCATAATATTCGCTACCTAAGTCACTCAAGAATAAATCTTTTCACTGAACTCGCTGTAAGAAATGTTTAATTTACAAATTATTTTCCTTTTTAGTGGCAAACTGGTATACTGCTCCTCGTTTCCCGCCATCTTAATTGTTGGTTACCATCTTATGAATCCCAAAATGTTACAATAGGCTTACCATAAATAAATATTGCTGCCATCTCTGGAGCACAATTTGAAGTCGGACAACATTAAACGACGCGGTATGATTCCTTTCCATCGGGTGCTGAATAACTCAAAAAATAAACATTTGTGGGTTACCATGTTTTTGCCTCACACCCTTCATTTCATTGACAGATTAGAATGTTACGAATTTTCATACTTAGTACTCAAAGTACGAGCTTACATGGCTGGTCAAAGGTAAACTTAGGCTAGCAATACAAAGTTCAGTTGTATAGGCATTCTATAATCCATATTGGTCAGCTGAACGAAGTGAGAGAAGCATCAGCAGGCAAGGGTCGAATCGATTGTGATTGGTGCTCTGTGAGGACACACCTTCCAGAGAAGAGAACTATGATTGGTACATCAAAATCAAGTTTAATATAAAAACAAGACATTTGATACTTTGTTATGTTGGGGTTGGTGTTGTTGATGTAGGTAATTCCTCGCGATAGTTATTGTCATGGTTACGAACTGAACAGTTTATCTACAACTAGACTTGGTGCTGCTGACCAGACTCAGCTCTGTAGTATTCGATACTGAAGTTAGAAGTTGAACATCATGAACTTCCAGTCACTTCATTCTGATCTGCCTACGAACATTGTATATCACATCAAATACAAACAATTGCATCTGTTCTCTGACTGTCTCCTATCAGTTGAATGTTATTAAGTTGGAAACTCTTTACTTGCTTGCTATTGATCATATTTCTATTAATGTGTTTGTTGACATAAGTTAATCAGTGGATCAATTTGGGATGAATTTAGAATCATGCGCTCGTGGCCGTATCCCAGTCATTTAATATGTAACTAAGTAGCATTAAAGAAGTTCATACACATTCAATTTACCGAGTTTCCTTCCAAAATAATAACTTCAAATTCCCTGAACATTAACTGCGTATGAATCTAGATATTAGCACAATGCTCTGTTAATACGAGCAACGTCTTTAGCCCCCAGGTGCTTATTATAGGTTGGAACAGAGCCTGGCTGGATATTAAGGTAAGTGTGTTCTAGCGAACACCGCCTATTGTACACATTCTGTTTCCAGGTACTAATCCTGCTCACAAATTAAGAGTACACGCAGCCAGGACATCACTACAGTTCGTTTTGTTACAGAGGTTCCTCTGGTTCCCCTAGCAACACTGCTTCCCTACTTCGGTTCTTCAACACTCCTTTTCTTCACGATTTCTTAAACTTATCAGAACCCCTCTTTTAGTCTCAATTCATTAATACATCATAAATTAAACTACAAATTGATATTGCTGATGGTGTTCAAAACCTTCCAATACGTAGATGAGATAAAATGAATTGTATGGGCAGTAACAGCGCTATGTATTACGCCCTTCCCGAGACCAATACGTAGATGTAGAGAACCTCTTACAAAATTCGGGCTATAGTTCCTGTAAACGATAAAGTCTATTTAACTTATTTATTTATACGTGAACATTGTAAAAGGGTGTATCAACAGGCTTTCGGATGTCACGAATTGACAGACTATCTTTAAATTCTGAGCAATCATTTTAGAAAATACGCTAGAAATGAACACGCCTATCAACAATGAAAACAAGCACATGGATTTTTTTATTCCCCTGAGAGGAGCATCAAGATTAACTTGAAATAGTACCTACTACGTCTCTTCTTCCTGTTAGAATGGTAAAGAAGGCTTTATGAAGCAAACACATACTAATTTTCTTATGCTTTAATCTAGGTATGTTAATTTCGACAGTAAGGGACATTTGCAATAAGTCGATTCTACGATAGTTTTGAGGCAACTACGAATTATATTGAAATTAGGTTACAAAATAATCATAGCGTTATAATCTACGAAAATGACAGTGCTTGTCATTGTATTAATATCCATGTATTTGTAGTGAAATACGACAATGTTAAACCTTTGAACCTGAAAGTTTGAGCATTGATTCAAGACAGAACAATTTGCTTTCCATCCTGGAAGAAATTTACCTTAACACTATCTGCTAAGGATGGCAGAAGGACTGGAATTGCCGAATTTCGATATCAAATGATGATATGTCCAACATACTGAGGAGCAATCAATATAATATATATCTAATCTGAATATAATTGAAACCAAAATGTTATCGCAAATAGAATATTATTAATTCTAGGGTGTTCAGAAACAAATGGCAGAAATGCACAATATCTGAATTCAATTCTCCCTGCCTTCTATTGTCCGGGGCAGACAGAACAGTAATACTCGCTGAAGGTCACTGCAACATGCAACCTTCACGCCCCGTGAAGGGTAGCTGAAGTTGCTACACAACGGGTTACAGTAAGATCTTTCTCATGCATGATTTACGGGTGATTTTAATGCATGAGTCCAAACTGCGTCATATACTCATATGGTGGCAAAAATGTATCGTAATCTGATGAGGCATGGGACGTACACTCAACTTCAGAACGGACAGTGCGTCGCTGGTTTGAAAAGTGTCGTACGGGTGGCAAGAGTCTGCGAAATGAAGAAGGTATAACAGGCAGGTCAAGAGTGGGTAACGGCGCTTTAAAGGAATAATGTGGAAGCAAATTATAATGCAGGAACTTGTCCGACAGTTCGACTATTTACAGGAAATATGGAAACTAAAAGCTACCGCATGAACTGGCGCGACGTCACAAACAGCAGTGGTACACATTTGCGATGACGTATTGACTCGTCACCACAGTCAGTTCCTACTCTATCGTATTGTGACGTGTGATGAGAATTGAACGATAATCACAAGCAATGTGGGGAGTTCTTGGAGTTGGTGAACCGCACCGAAACACTTTCCAAAACAAAAGTTCACGCCACAGAAAAGTGTTGTTGTTAGCGCGATATACGGCCCTGGGTGTTGTTCATTACAAGTTGCTTCCTCCTGGTGGTAAAACCATTACCGGAGTCACGTAAAGTGCAGAAATACACCGGCAGTGAAAAGCAACCATCATCAGTCAATAGGAATGGTTATTTCTTCTTAACAGATAATGCTACCCCTCCCCCTCACGGCAAAAATTACGGAATATAAGCTGACTTGTGAGTGATGTGACGTACGAAGCACTCGCTCACTCTCCATATTCCCCTGACGTAGCTCCTATGCACCTAACAAGTCACTTCCTGAAAGACAGGGTGATCCAAAACAAGTAGTGAAGAAAGTACCTTCTGGTAGTCATGTTTGTTCAGGGATGAAATTTTTATATCAAACACTTTTCCTGCCGACATTTGGTCAGATTCAAATGTAGAATCGGGCCGAGCAGGACCGATATTGGGTCTCAATACAGAGCTCTGTCTGTGAGGCTCGAAAAATCCCAGTTCTTTCCAAACAACCTGGTATCGAAATACCATTATCATCGAAAATTAGTATAGAAACATTGCTGAAAAAACAAATATCGTTAATATTGAGATATCACCGAATATCGACAAATTATTACATCGAAATATTGTTCGATAGTGAATAGCTTTGATATGGACATTCGATAACCATAAAATTTCAACATCAAAGATTTGATTATTGATCAGTATATTGAAACATTGCATGTACTGTACCTAGTTTTCAATTGACTTTGCTACATCGAAATTATCTAATTCTCGAGTTATCTTCAATTGATCCTCTTCCCCCTCCTCCTGTACTTGACTCGACCTCTATTTCTTATCAGTTCGACTCAACACATATCTCTTGAGGAGTTGAGATGGGCCATTCAATTTGTTTGAGTTTATTGGAAAGGGCACTTCAAACGAATTAGTTCGTGAACGAAAATAGCCTCCTTGTAACAACAAAAGAGCCTACTTCATCATATGAAAGCATTCAGGATGTGTGTGTGTGTGTGTGTGTCTAGTTTGGGAACTATAAGTCGACGCCAGAGTATTGTATTGCCGTATCTTTATAAGAATTCCTATGAAGATACGATGATACTGTCCTCAAGTGTCGAAGTGTAGTTCAAATAACGTTAATGCACAATGTTAAAGGGGGTAAAGCTTATTCAAATACCTCTTTTTTCCGCCGCGAGAATTTTCAAAACTGCGAGGGCCATTCCAAAGGCCTGTCTGAAAAGTTTCCGACCGTAGGTGAGGAAACTAAAACTGCACACCTGGTGTGCTTCACTTGCTAATCTCTTCCGAATCCTAATTACCCTTCAGCTTTCACAAACTTAACGCAACGATCCTGCCATTGCTGGAAGCATGCCTGGAACGCTTCTTTTGTAACTGTTGTCAACGCTACCGTTGTGATGTGCGTTGTTGAAGCAGGTACCTTTTGAATGTATATTTGAATTTAAAAAGAATAAAAGTCACAAGAAGCCATGTCCGGGGACTATGGAGCTTTCAGAACGACATAAATGCCGTTCTTTGTCAGGAAAATTGAATTAAAGTGCGAAGTATAGACCGGATCTCTATCCTGTTGCAGGTACCAGTTTTGTGGGTCTCTTGCGACGAAACTGCATCACGAAGGAGACGTAGAACGTCAAGGCGTGTTTGCCCTTCTGATACGTATCTGTGATGCATAATGCCACAGTAGTCAAAGAACACAATGAACATTACTTTGATTTTGCATGACGCAATATTTTAACCAATTGAACAACTAATTTACTTGTGTACTGCTCATGGCATCGTCCCCAACAGTTGTTGAATGTTGCGTATTGTTTCTGCTTGGTTATGTCCAAGTTTCTGCCAAAGCTTGATGTAGAATGGAACATCGGACGAAGAACCTTACAACACTACACATTGGCTGCCTAATGGTGGCTAAACTAAACGAGGACTACCTCACCCTACAGGCATGCTCATGAAGGATATCCCATCAGTGTGTGCAGTGTTGCCAACTAACGTTCACTACTTTTCTCAGATAAAATAAGGTCGGATACTTTCCAGGCAGGCCTTGTAGTTCGGTAGTTAATTCATTGACTAAAGTGATATTGAAAGGGTGATGGTTTTGTAACTTTTTAAGTCTTCAGCTCTATAATAATCAACGTAGATTCAGTAATGCCAATCGAAGCCCAACAATTCGTTTCTCATACAGAAGGTCGATTCGCATACATGTGTCCAATTTTAAATACCACCAACCTTACGGAAATCCACGGGACCAGCATCGGTTGGCCTCAGTGTGATTTCCATGAGTCCTGGCAATAGCCCTGCACCGTAACTTCCATTGTAGAAGGCTACGACGAAGTACAGGGTTCGAATGCCGGCGGGTGCAACCCGATTAAGACTTCGATCTGTCCCGATACGAATGAATACAATCTTATTTAGGCCTAAAAAAATCCGCAACCATAAGCTGAGATTCGAACCCAAAACCTATTGGACGTTAGTCTGAAGCTTCAGACTTCCGAATCACCGAGGTCGGCAACTGAAAGGGTGACCTTTTACGTACGCGCTAGATGCGTGCTTTACTTGCGATTTGTCTAATAGCCAATAGACTAGCGTAGTTCCGTAAATAAGGTGTTAGTTTGCTGAGTGGGAGACCTGGGTTCGAATCTCGGTATGTTCAACATTTTTTTATGTTGAAATTTAAAAAAAACACTACCATTGGTTAGATTAGGTTATAAAAATCAGGTTAGGTATCTTTTTATTATTATACGCGATTCACTCGCGGCATATAGTTCACCGTAACACTAGCACGTGGATATTCCATACCGATTGACTCGTCACATATTTCAGACGAGAGACGCTCGTTTCTTTAAGAGGCATTTGGAGTCACATCCCATCTTTTAGATTTTTAAAAATACCTGTAAAATTAAGAATAGTACTAAAATTTTCAAAAGCGACTCTAATAATACTCATTAGCATTTACAAAATCATATTTTGGAACGGCTTCATTTAGACGAGAAATTTTGAAACCTGTAAAGAATGCCGTAATGACTCAGGTGTTCTAATCGAAAACAAACACATTGAAATTGTGGGTTAGTTCATCCGATACGTATTCTAAAGCATTATTGGGCCGCTTTGCAAAATTCCCGTTATTACATTCATTTTTTAAGTTCACAATGATTCGTGGTGTCCTCAAATCTTGCAAATTTAATTTAACTTATTTCCCGACGTCATACAATGATGAAATTTTGCACAGCAACGTAAGTCGGGTGACAATACAATATTCCATTATTACTTTCATATATTTGTATGTATATTTTAAAAGCATATTTTAATTTTTCTTTTTAATACGGACTTCTTTATCCTAAAATAAATACTAACCTGAACGAATTGTGGTTTGACTAGTTGCAAAACACTTTAGAATTTGGGTGACACGAACACCGAAATAACAAAAAAGAACAAAAAACTATTTAAAGACATACTTTTCTTAAACCATTCGTACTAAAAAAGAGAAAATAATTTTGTTTATGCATGACGAAAAAGAAAAGCATCAGGTGTGCCAATTCATGAACTGTATACGATAGCGCGCCTCATGCTTTTCTTTGTAGTCGTGCATGAACAAAACTATTTTTTACTTTTTAGTAAGAATGGTTTAAGAAAAGTATGTCTTAAAAAAGTTATTGTTTACTTTTTTTAAATATCGTTTTAAGAAGGAGGAGGGTCGGAAGTTCTGAGGCCTCTTAAGAAGACTTTGCGTGAGTCTAGTATCTTTTAGAGTTTATGCTCGCATAATGAATGTGGCGGACTTTCGACGCAGTTGATATCCTAGCGTAGTTGGTTTGCTTGAGAAAGATCATTTTCAGAAATAAATTCTTTGTTGCAAACTCAACCTGGAAACCTCGCTTTACGTGGTGTATCTATGAGAAAAGTAAACAAACGAACAGAAGAATATCCGGTACAACGAATTGGATTCAGTGATTACATCATTTTTGCCTGTTTGAAGATGTTTCTCGTATCTGAAATAAGTCAATATTTATACAGTTGTTGGTTCCGTTTCAAAATGAAAACTTTTTGAATTAAGCATAACACTGTGATTCTCGTTTGTTCTTATTCAGTTCCTTTTTCCTTTGTGTTCGTCTGTGTATATCAACAACTGTTTTGATAAACGAAAAGTTTCATATTAAACTTTCAGTTTTTTTTCTCTCTCTCAAGGACGTCATTAATGATTTCCTGGTTGTCATGATATTGTTTTTGTTTTAATGAAGAAAACTAAGGAATGTTAAATTGCGGTATATCCACTCAGCTAACCCTGTTATCTTGGTCTAGTGTGAAAGTTCACTTGTATTGGAACGTTGTGGTGTGGTTTCGAACATCACTACGCGAATGTCAAGTTAATATCTAGGTTAGAACAGTTATTTCTCATACCCCTCTTCGAGAAAAATATGCTCGCAGTGATGCTATTTCTCAGTCTTAAACTACGGTTAATTTATAGAAATAATAACAATAATAATAAACCAGAAACCGAGCCGCCGTAGCTCAGTGATAGAGTGTTGGTGTAGTATACCGAAGGTCGTGGGTTGGTTGGATCCCAGCGGTCGACCATTCTGACTGAAGTTTTTCCAGGGTATCCCATCAGTCACACCAGACAAATGTCGGGATGGCACCTTCAACATAGGCCCTGGCCGACACCTTCCCAAACCCTCTCCGCTCTCCCTATCCCGGCCTGAGCCTTAGATGCCTAAAGATCATAAACGAAATTCAATTCAATAAACCAGATTTAGATAGAAAATACAGAAAATTTTAAGAAGACGAATCGTATTACAAATCTAAACCAGAGGCAGGAGACGAAAATAGAACGTGTACACTATAATGGAACAGAACCTTATTAACGGATGAAGTAACCAAGGACAAAAGACCAGACATAAAAGTAATAAACAAAGAAATGTAACAAGTAGATGAATGATGAAGTTTCATGAGGTCGCTGTGAAGTATGTATCATGGAGTGAGCATGCTTATATTCAAGTCAGTCAGTTAAAGAAATTATAAATAATATTAGTTAGTTGCAATATTGGGGCTATTAAGAGCACGATACACGTCATTAGCGATATTCAGTTTCGGTCCACAGTCTGGCAAGTGCGTCCGGAGTAACGCTTGCAACTGCTTGTCCGATTCTGTCTTTGAGGCGGTTGATTTTCTTTTCTTTCTTTTTTTCCTTCAAAGTCTCATTTTTGACATAGCCACAGAAGAAGAAGTCTAATGGAGTAAGACTTCTTTGGGGGCAGGGGGGGGGGCATGTGATGGGGCCACTTCCACTGTTCTGGAAATCGACAACTCGCCTATCTTTCGCAAAGTAGGGCGGTGCTCCATCGTGCTGGAAGAGGATCTCCCAACTCAACTCTTTCCATTTCTGTTTGCTCGATTTCAGGAAACCAGTGTGCGGAATTAGCGGTAGGGGGGGATGCCCGGGATTCCCCCCCCCTGGCAAGGAAGTTTCCGATCCTGACAAATTTATTTTTCGTCCCTGCCAGGGATAAATTTCTCCCTCCTACAAGATCTTTCGTTCAAGATTACATAGAAATTGGGAACATTTTTATTTGGCAGAATTTGAAACTATTTTCATGGAAGTGACAAGGCTGTTATGAACTTTTACTAGCAGCAAAGAAGCCTATTCGGAAGCCATTTCTTTTGGGATGTTTATGAAGTAGTTTAATGTGAATGATTTAGTATGGACTGGTTTGATTTAGTAACCTCCTATTGGGAAATGGGACTGCATGACTTCCTTCCTTTCTCTCTCTCTCTCTCTATTTCTCGTCACACACACACATATATAATAAATCACAGCCATATTAAATGCACTAGTGGATGAGGCCTCTCCCCGAAGGGAGGAGTTGGTCTACTGCTCCCACGCTGACCAGACGGGTTGGGAGAGGAAAGCCAAAGCTCTCACTGTGATCGCTACTGTCTTTTATTCACAGCAGCTCCCCAATTGTCCTCACGATGCTGGGTCAGCACCGAAATTTTTTAGCCCCCGCCGGGATTCGAACCCGGGACTGCTCGCACTGAAGCCGAGCGCGCTACCGACTAGGCTACGCAGGAGCTCATATACCTATATATACAGTATATTGCCTGTTGAAATCCGTTCTTATCTTTTATCCCCCTTGGCTAAAAAGTTTAATTCGCACACTGGAAGAAACACGAAGTTCTATATCATGTCCATGTACGCATTGTTGCGCATTATTGTAATAACAATGACTTTGTTCTTATGACGACAACAGTGACATCAAATAAAAAGCACATGAACGAAATATCTTTGAGTGACTGACTTAAATAACAAGTGAGGCGGAGTCCAGTCGGGGGACCTTTCCAACGACACCTCAACCACGTTCCTAGCCCTAGTAGTTCCTGTGTTGAAAGTTTTCGACAGACGGACGGACGGAGTGAGCGAGCGCATAAAACTTCACGGGACTTGTTGCTAAAGTTTAAAAGCCCTGTCACTCCATTACATATAATACAAACTTCACATTGGCCTCATAAAAAACCACCATTCATTCTCGAATACCCTGTACTTGCAGGACTCACTAATTAGGAAAGGGCGTTTAGACAAAAACACGAGAAATACGAACAATTGGTGCAGAATGTGAAAGTACATGGAGAATAAAACAGGTGACAATAATGCCCAGAGTGAATCCAAGTACTGGAGCTGCACACGAATCAATAAAGAAGAATTAGATTGAAAAGAAGAACAATTAAAACCAAGTCGGTGTACCCGGTTCCAATATGATTCAAGTTATATAGATCTGAATCCAAGTAATTCCCATCCTTACTTTATAGTACAAAAGAAAAGAGATAATCGAATGAATAGTATATTCTCCAGCACTGCTAATAACAGCCAACGTTGACGTTGCCAAGTCAAGAGTTTTGTTATTAAATACAGTTTCTAGAAGAATGTTGCATAGAGAGCGAAAAAACTGCAAATGTGAGGGAGCAAGATCAGGGAAATAAGAAGGATATGGATTAATATATCAACCGAACTCTTAGATGAGTTCGGGCACTGTTATAACATCGCTTGATGCAGTTTTCTTATTTATTTCGTTTTCGCTCAAAACGTGCGGTATGCATATGCTCATCATTTTGTACGTTGCTCAAGGAATGCAACTGTCTCACAAAAGTTCATTGGGGTCACATTTGCCAATTTTGGAGTTGATTGACGTGGATTAAAGCATTCAAATGGTCTTGATCAAAGTCGCATGGTCTTATTGTTAGTGCAGAATCACTCAGACCAAAATAGCGACGTTTGAAACAAGACAACCATATTCGTGCCGTAACCTCCCTGATGTCATTCTCTCCGTGTAAAGAAAAAAAGTTTCTAACCGCCTCCGCTGCCTTTGTTCCTCGCTTGAACTCAAACAAAGGATATGTGAGAAAATGATCTTTTATTTCACTTGACCACAACTAACACCAACTTTATTCAAACCCGTAAAACTGAATACATTTTCACTGCCGCAAATACTATCACTTAAATGGTAAAAATAAAACGATCAGCAAAACTACTAACAGCACACTGTTGCCAGGCCAAAAACAATTGTCAGACACCAACCAGCATCCTCATGAGCATTTCTACGTTGGGCCTACGATGGCCCGATTAGCGTCTATGATCGTGTAGACGATGTCGAGTGACACTTTCCGAAGTTGGCCCGTTCGGTCCATCGGTGGTTTTAAGCGCTACTCCGGTCCTTATACCACCTAATGTCGGATGTCAGGCGATGGGCCGCTGACGCGTTATACTGACAGAATATTTTAACAATATACCAGAAAACAATATTACAATTTGTCTTTATTCCCGTATGTGTAACCGATTTTAGTTTCTTAATAGCTGTTACCTTTTTTTATCACTTGTCTGCGGCTGGATTCGAACCTTCGATCTTGTGATCTGCTTTAATGCTCCGTCGCTCTAACCACTCATCTACGGGAGCATCTTGTGATTTCCAATCCATTACGAGGCTGTAGTCTTGAAGAAGTGCGATCGCAAAAAAAAAAAAAAAATCTATGCCGACGTTGGGCCGACGACGGTAGTAAGACAAGAGTACGTCGGGAGTACCACTTTAACGATCTAGATCACCCCCGCCATCTTGGTACGCACTTTCCATTGATTTCCATGGGAATTGTTTTACTCGTCTTATATCTTTCAGGAGCGTAATTTTTAACTTCTGTTTTCGCCTAGTTTCTCGTCATGTTATCTTGGACTCGTGCCACTTTGTAGAAATGCAATATTTTACACACGAACAGTGTAATTTCCCCTTCACATATTGTCATTTATATAGGAAAATATTAATAATACATTATACTTATATATTTGAAGAAACTTCACAAACCAAAACTCTACAAGAGTTAAAATAACCACCAAGACAAATTCGTGAAAGCGGAACTTCAATATTCTATTTCTGACAGGCATAAAATGAGTAAAACAATTCCCATGCCAATCAATGGAAAGTGCGTACCAAGATGGCGGGGGTGATATACATCATTAACCGCAGACTCGAAAAAAAAAGTGTAATTTCGATTACTGACCGATGGTGGCAGCTGTCGTCGGCCTTACATGCCCGACATCAATTCAATCTAGCGGCTATCCCAATGTAGCTTTCGATGGCTCGAATAAATCAGCCACCGTCAAGCCGAAACGCGGTTACCGCTCACGTCCCGCTGATCAGCCGCCTGCGATACTTAGATCATCGGCCATGCCGCCATAGATTTCAGCGAGCTGACAAGATTCAACAGCTCATGGAGATCTGTTTTCCTTTTTTTTCATTCATTATATGGGAATGTTTCAGCGAATGTCATGTGAAATCTAACATGTTGATAAGTAGGGTATATCATATACAGTGTATCAAATGTCTCTTTAGTAAATGTTCTCGTCAGCACAAATTAATGAGAACTGTTCATAGAGATGGTAGAGACGTATGAAGAGAGAAAATGGAAAAGAAAAATGCGTTTCATCTTTTGTTTAATTAGAAACGTAACATTAATTAAACATGGGGAGAAACAAAAGAATATTCAAAACAGGAATTCGAATCATGGTTTGTGGAGTCTTTGATGGAATTATCCAGTATCACCCAAATTTACAACTAGTCGCCTACAGAGTTAAAACGATTGTCCGAGCATTAACATATGAAGATTATGCATACACTTGTTAATCAAATTGCTGGTCATCTGGGATTCATTGCTCGCTTTTAATTGGGTTTCATATATTCATCGAAAGCAATGACGTGTTGCTTGTTGCTAGGATACTTATTTGAAAAGAGATTAAAAGACACCAAAACACATGACAAAGAGGAATACATAAAAAAGGGACATCACGCAAAGGAAAATGAAACACCGTGACGTAAACTCTAGAAATTATCTCTTGATTGTTAGTAATACGTGGACCATTAGCGGCGTTTGTCCTAAATAACTTTTACCTAGAATGAGTCAATGGTACCAGCTTTATACAGGAAAAAGTTTTTAATCGGAAACTTTATTATCTGAAAGACTACACTGTAAAAACTGTACCTCTGAATTGGGAGTACGAAATTGGAAGTTTGTACTCCCAAATTTTTCAGAGGCAGTGGCGAACCCAGGATTGGGTTTACAGGGGAGGTTCCTTCCCTCCTAATTCCCGGGAGGGAGCAGATTAATAGAAACAAAAACGATGGTAAAATATGAATCCCTGTGCCCGTCACTGATTCTCAAAAATTGGGATTACAATATACTAAATATTTTTCAGAGGCAGTGACTGACCCAGAGATTCATAATTTACCTTCGTATTTGTTTCTATTAATCTGCTCCCTCCCAAGAACCGGGAGGCAAGGAATTGCCCATCTAAACCCAACCCTGGGTTCGCCACTGCCTCTCAAAAATTTAAGAGTACAAACTTCCAATTTTGTACTCCCAATTCAGAGGTACAATTTTTACAGTGTATCGAACGTTACCTCTTTACAAAATTTGTAGATTTTTAGAGAACCACATTGTAAAAATATAGTTTCTCAAAATTGAAAAAAAAAAAAGGGATATCTGTGCACAGTTTCCTTAGAAATGAGATCTCAGCATTCTTTATTAATAGAAAAAAGGAACATGCCGGATTAGAAATAATACAACTGGTCTTTATTTCCCAACCAACATGCTCTCATTTTCAATTAAATAAAAATACGGACATCATATTTCTAAGAGATCTGTTTCTCGGTGCAAAGATAACAATTTTCTTTCTCAACTTTAAGAAACTTTTTTTTTTCACTGTGCATTTTTACATGAAATACTCAAAACTTGTATGGCGTTAGAAATCTGATTTGTGGTGGTGTTTTTCTTTTCTTGATTCTCTTCGCACTGAATTATGTTATTTAATAGTAACTTAATCTCATGGAGATGACAGCCAAATACCAAAAGACACACGAGAATAAATGTAATCGGATAATTCAGAGTCACGATATCTGCACAATATTTTAAAGTGGTATTTCCCCTTTAAACGTCTGACATTTCCTTGTTGAAACCTTTTGACTTCTGTGCCCTCACCCCAATGTTCTTATTCATTTACTGCTGGTTGAAACGTTAATTTGTGTTGTTTGTTGGCTGTTTTCCCTCGTTTGTTTGCTTTCTGCGACGAAAAAGAACTGAAAGCGGTTTTCATTTAAACTTACAGCTTTGTGAAATTAAATCCTTAATGCTCTGACAGTCTTCCTAGTAATCAAGTTTTTCGAATTGTCAGTGACAAGGATTAACTTTTATGAAAATATCAATTTACACGTTTAGCTTCCAAGAACATATTTTTACATATAACTGTACTATCAACATCGAAATACTTTACTGACATGCTTATTGGAAATGTTTTTTTTTATTTTACTTGCAAAAATATCAATTAGCAAACAAAAAAGCATCAGAAATTGAGGTGACGAAAGTGAAATATATCCTTCATTAAAACCTAAAATGCTCACTGATTAAAAAATGGTTCGTGTTTAAGGTTTAATTTATCTCAATTCTTAAGTTAAAATTTACAAACATGATCACTATATACCGCCATTTTGTTGTACGGTACTTTGACTGATTTTACTGTAAAAAAAGTTTTTTTTTTAAATGTAGCATGCATATTAAAAGGTATACAATACAAGACATATTAATTACGTCTTTATTCAATTCGTCAGCGCTTCTTCTATTAAATAAGTACACACTGAAGTAAAATTATTCTGAAAGGAATTGCAAATAGGACGAAAATGTGGTGCTTAGAAGCAAAAGCAGCAATTTCCACTCGAGAATGTATTTCCGACGGGAGTTCTTTTCACAGAACCTTTGTCATTCAATTGATTCCAGATGTGAGGTGGACTAACCCAGACTTACAAGGCTGAAATTAGCGGTGGGCTAAACTGTCATTTTTCAATAACTGTTATAATAGTAACTGTTATTTAAAATAACAGTTTAATATTTTTTTTTTTTTTAGAATTGGATTTTATTGATTCGCAACTGTCAAGAAGAAATATGAAAACACCATGTTCTTATAAGTTTTCTTATCGAAGGTAGAAACAAGAATATTGATTAGGCAGCCAAGATAATAAATAATTTTGGCTTTTTAGTTAAACTGTTATAAATAACAGTTATTTTTTCAAAACTAACAGTTATAACAATTTAACCAAAATTAACTGTTATAAAATAACAGTTGTTATTTTTGGGCCATCTCTAACTGCAATAAATTCTGTATGAAATGAATTTACAGCTAGAGACAAAGGCTGTTTGGAAAGTTTTTCTGGCTCTATATTTTAATTTTAGAGAAGCTGATAAATAACAGCATATAGGGATGTTATTCATATTTAGAGAATCTTTAACTTCTATGAAGATCTTGCCTTGATGACTGACATTTTGCAAGAGCAGTCATTGTTCTCTTTGACTGGTATGAGAGCTCAACGACCAACTAAAGTGTCCGCGACGGTTTCCTGTTTAATGAATGGAACTGAAGGCAAGTACAAAGTGGTGATTTAGAACTTCTAACACCTTCAAGATATTCTGTTCAGAAGGAATGAAAAACTCAAAGAGATTATAAGAGACTAGATAATCCAGAGTTATATTGACAACATGGAAAGTAGCGTACGATTAGGGGATCAGGGGATTAGGGGTTGTCAATCTGTGTTATCAACCAATTTCAAGAATTCAATATTTACAAATTGCATCTGTATTATTGGACGTATCAGCAATAATCGTGGCATTTAGATACTGACAGAGATTAGAGAGGCAGTCCGGGCTTGGCAGGCGTCCCAGTTGGCAGTGTTGCCAACGAGTTAAAATAAACTGTATTTTTAATAACTTTCTCACCATTAGTCAGATCAGCACCAAACTTGACATTTAGGTACTGGAACAGATCAGAGAGAGATACTTCATGCATCGGATGTACCACATTCATCAGTGTTGCCAACCAGTTCCGAAACTTAAAAATTTCTTGTCATAAACAGTATTTGACTCAACTGTAACAGTATTTGACTGCAATAGTTCTCAGGCCATTTGGGATGATCCAATTATTCAACGCACCCAATCGTTTCTTCTACAATCCCCCGGTTATGTTGAGGATAAATCCAAACTTCTTGCTGGTTCTTCTCCAGATTCTTGTGTTTGGCTTCAGGCCCTACCTTCTCCTCCTCTGGGCCTCCACTTATCCAATGAAAGTTTTCGTATTGCTGTTGCTTTACGATTAGGAGCTGATGTCTGTGTACCTCACAATTGTCCAGCTTGTGGGGCGTTCGTAGATCAACGTGGCATTCACGGTCTCTCTTGTGTTCGTAGTGCTGATAAACACATGCGTCATGACAGTGTAAATGACGTAATTCTTCGTGCGCTTATTTCAGCTGAAGTGTCTTCAGTACATGAACCATCTGGATGTAGTCGTTCTGATGGTAGGAGACCCGATGTTATGACTCTAGTGTCTTGGTAAAGAGGAAAATCATTATTATGAGATTTTACTTGTGTTGATACGTTTGCCCTTTCGAATCTTCTTCATTCATCTTTGCGAGCTGGTGGTGCTGCTTCCCGTCGAGAGGTCGAAAAAAACAGAAAACACAGTACCCTGTTAGATAAATTCATCTTCATTGCCATTGCAATCAAGTCCAGCGGTACGTGGAGCACCGAGGGCTTCAATTTCATCAAGGAAATTGGACGACTCATTGGGCTTGTTTCCGGCAATTCTCGCGCCAATTCTTTCCTATTGCAGCGTATTAGTATCGCCGTTCAGCGTGGTAATGTTTCTTTAGTTCTTGGAACCCTGCCTCCGGGGAAGGAATTGGAGGAGATTTTTCTTCTTTAAATGCTGTTTCCCTTATTATTATTTTTTGTTGTTGTTGTTGTTCCTTAAGGCTTTGTTGATTTTACAGATAATT